>JACEVL010006441.1:1597500-1765000 GCA_020284085.1 Aporrectodea caliginosa
GTGGATTTCGGCGATCCCTAAACGCTCTTTGGCGTCTAACAATTCTGTTAAACCGACGAATCGCAACAGCCGCCATCTTCAAATTCGTTCACAAAGACGGCCTAAGGACTTTACGCCTGGCTGTTTGCAGCCGTAGCGGTAGTCGGGCGCAAGCGGGTAACGATGTCTTCATGCAACCCAATTTAATTGGCAAGGCCGGCTTAGAGCCCAATCTAGTCTGGACTAGCGCTACGTCCAAAGTTGCGACCGTTCATAATACTGCAGCCCTACACTGTCGGTTGGAGGATGAGACGGCGAGGGTGAGGACTGGCCATGGATACGCCCTCATATGCTGAGGCTAAGCAAATGAATTCGCTAACACATCACACCTATATACACATATAGTATATTATAGATGTCTGGCTCATGGCTAGCTTAAGGGACAATACAAAAAGACGGTGCGCGTTGCTACAGTATGACATTTAACCCGTTTTTGGCCAAATTTTATTTTGGCTTCATTTTCATGTAATTATCTTACACTGTTTGACGCTAGAATAATAGCTATGCCACCTTAATTTTTCATTTATTTTAAGAAATTCCATATAATTGTTGGTGTTGTTGAAGTTGTTCCTATATATAGGCCTATGTTCCAAAATTGGAACACTGAGCACAAGTGGCAGTGTGGCACTAGTAGAGCTTCTCATTTGAGGCGATCGATCGATCTCCTTGGTCGAATCAGGCCGATCGCCTAGCAAAGGTCTGGTCGATCGGTAAATCGATCGCGCTCGATGATTTAGACTGTTAAACTACAAGAAGAACCTGGAACCAGACCATTATTTTATTACTTGTGAAAGTTTAGTCAATGATCGGTACAACATTGCATCGACAGAGGAGGCTTATCGACAGTTAATAAGTGTTGCGTATACTGTAGCAGTTAATGAACAACCATTTAATATGCAGCTATACGAATACGATACACAAAATACGCTATACACAATTAAAGGTCCCGAGGTCGACCGCGCGTCGATCGCCTATTCAATCCAGCGCGATCGATTTTCAAATCGCTATCTGGGCACTAGACAATAACATCCACGCCAACACGGTAACACCACCAAGTAGCCTACAGCAATGATTATTTTAAGTGAAATAACTTAGCACAAAATGTTCTAGCTGCTATCACAGTGTTGTATAGGCTAGGTCTAGAAAGAGTTGAGGGCCATATTCAGTGCCTTATTTCAAACACAGAACAGAAAAATATTCAAAAAATGACCATTTTCCATGCAAACAAGCGGAGTAAGAAAATAGGCCTAATCGTGGAAGGGAATGCCGACCAGAACCAGACTGTCGTTGTCAGAATCATGCGGTTAGCAATTGGTGCAATTAGGATATACTTACTTACTCAAGTTTTTGGCTAACAGCCTAACTGCCTAAGACCACGCGAGAATATAATGAGATAAACATTGAAGTAGGGTGTTTTAAAATGTTTTAATATTAAATTATTTTGTAGCCTGGAAAATCTGGGTTATTATGTCGTCGTCGTCGGCAGGTGGTCAGCTGCTGGACACTGATCGGCCGGTCGTCGAGTTATTTGTTAAGGTCAGTCTTTAATGCTTTTATTGGTATTCCTGTGGGCGGATACTCGGTCT
Source organism: Aporrectodea caliginosa (assembly GCA_020284085.1). Lineage (NCBI taxonomy): Eukaryota > Metazoa > Annelida > Clitellata > Crassiclitellata > Lumbricidae > Aporrectodea > Aporrectodea caliginosa. Next base: position 1,599,126 of record JACEVL010006441.1, read on the forward strand.
GTCTAAAACCCGAAAGTTATTTTAGGCAAGCATTTAGTATCGTGGTGCGTGTATTTTCTCCCGTAATTTTAGGCGTCGTGAGAGTCGGTTAGGGTCAGGTTACGCGTCGTGAGGGTCGGTTAGGGTCAGGGTTAGGGTTTGTGTCGTCTTTAGAAAACATCCTACCTTCCGCGCAGCATGCAAAAAAATTTCGCCCGACGCCCGTAACCTCACGCACCACGATACTAAATGTTTGCCTTTTTTTAATCTGTCTCGGTCAATCTCGGTTGTTGTTAGAATCGTGTCGCTTAGCATGAGTTACAGATTCTCAACATGCGTCATTTGTAGTAAAACTCCATTTTAGCGTATTTTATTATTCCGATATAAATTCGACTCCAATTTAACGTATTTTATTATTTTCCTGTACATGTAGTCGACTCCACTTTAACGTATTTTGTTCAAACTATATAAAACCTAAGAATCATTCACTAATTTGGAGTGATGAAAATAAATTCATTGCATAAATGGAAGTTGGATTGATGAAAACTAATTCTTTTGCATAAATAGATAAATTACCATTTCCGCGTTTTATTTAGTGACAACATATTTTGTTAAGCTCAGTTATTTTGCAATTTTGTGATTTTTATTTTGAATTGGAACACCTTGGAACACCGTGGCTTTATACCTCTGATAAAAAAATAGCATGAATCACAAAAGAGAGAAATTTTGACTGATTTCATTTAATATTTCAGAAATGACAAGATAAAGACAAATGAATATACAAAAAAATTTGCATTCCTTTATTTTTGTTCTCAGGCAGCAGTAGACAAGATGAAAGTGGGAGGCTGTCCGATATGTCACCGATATTTTCTTACTCTTTACGTCCTAAGAGATCAAGGCTTCATCGATCTCGTAGTTACGACATTCCTTCCAGAAAACCCACCGAAGGAAGTTCTGGCCTTTAGCAGCGGACGTCAGTACCCGCTGGTCAGAGTGCAGGGCGGGCCAGCAGGTAGTGAGCAGAACTTACGGAACGCGGAGTGTGAGACTGTTGAGGAGATTGAAACATTCCTGGAACAGTTTCACTGTGAGGACATGGCTTCACGAAGACTATCAAAAGAGGAAAACGAGGCGGAAATGGTTTTTGAAGATCTCTATATGGTGTGTGATAACAGATAAAAATGTCTTACATCCAGAGATGGGCACAATTAGTTAAGTTGCTAATCAGTTAGCATTAGAGTTTGCTACTGAAATTTGATAATCGATTAGAATTAGAATTAGCAAAATCTTGTAGCTAATTGATTAGAATTAGCTGTTTGTGTAATCGATTCGATTAGAATCTAATCGATTAGTTACCACCTCTGCTTACATCTACAGACATGCAAGAACTGAATTCATAATTTGTAATATCTGGGTGCACATATTATGCGATGTAAATATGTGAGAATGGACTGTAGTGTAAATTTATGGACATATCTATTGCAAACTGATGTAAATTGCAATTTTTGTATATACTATTGTAAACTTATTTAAATGGCATTTTTGTAAATGAACCTCAATTGTAAACTGATGTACTCATTTAGCTGAGTTAGGGTGCAGGTGGAGCAGAAATCTTGAACCAAATTTCTGTCCTGTTGGAGATTTGAACCCCGACCTCTCGGTTGACAGGCCAGTGCGCTAACCACTGGACTATCACGCAAGTCTGTAATAAAGTCTGTTTGTTTGTTGTAGAAATTCATTCTGTTTCTGAAGATGCCCCCACCAAGTGATACTTCAGGATTAATCAAGATGTTGGAGAAGATTGATGCCTACCTGAGAAATAAATCAACCAAGTTCATGCTTTCGGATCGACTTACACGCGCCGACTGCTACGTCATTCCTGTCCTTCAACACCTGCGCGTTGCTGGAAAGGTGACTAACTGGAAATTTATTTTCTTTACGAGAGAAACTCCGTAGAATTGCTCTCAACCTGTTGGTAAAAACCAATATTGAGCACAAGAAACTCTGAACATTCAAGCCATCTTCAGCTGTTGACTGAAATCTGCTTGTTGTTTCCTCATGTGTGCGTGGGCCTGCCACTGGTGAAAGAGCTTACTGTGTATTGGTTTGCCAACTGTTGTAATATATTCGTTCGTAATGACATTTAACATCATATATCCTAGCGCAGAGAGCACCTCTGAGTAGATTATCTACTGTAGATATCTTGAAGGGCGCTATATAAATGTTCCATTACATTACAAATATGTTCACGTGTAATCATTATTGTAAATTTATATAGCGCCATTTCAAGAGATAATCATCAGAGGTGTGTGTGGAAAAAAGGCAAAGACAGGCAAGAAACCCATAGTGAAGGTTAATAGGCAACCTGTTCCAGAAAGATGGACCAAATGTCGTCATCCCACAGCAAAGCTTTGATGCTGGACTGTGGAAGTTCAGGGTGCAGAGGCAATCAGGTCACTTTGTACAGCAGTGCAAAGGGTTTGTAGGCCAATTTAAGATGAGACTGAGATAAAACCGTCTTCCTGCACCTATTCAGGAAGCCATAAGCCTTTCTGTTTTCAAAAAACAGTTTACAATGTACTTGTTACGTAACTCCGTGCATCAACATTTGAGCTGACAGCAGACAGTTTTGTAAAGCATTATAGAAGTAGCTTGCTAACGATGATGCTACATAAGTTGTCATAATTACATTTGTCATTGAAAACAGTGAGTTATGTTATGTAGGAGTATTTGTTATTGGTCAAGGTGCAAGATGAATACACAATTACCTCTTTTTACCTAATCTTCACTTACATTACTTTTGCTTTTACTTACTTTTACTCTTTTACTTTTATCTGCTTTTACTTACTTTTTCTTTTACTTACTTTTACTTGCTTTTACTTTTTACTTACTTTGCTCTCACTTACTTAAATTATTCTGAAATAACCATGAAGCTATTTCGTCTTTTAGGCCTACAAGAATTTCGAAATACCAACGGAACTATTCTTCCTGTGGCGCTATCTGCAGAGCATATACGAAACGGATGCAATGCGTGACACATGTCCAGCAGACCGCGAGATCATTACACACTACCAGCTGAGAGCCTCGTGCCACCCGCATGTTTCAAAGTCTCAGTTTCAACTTTTGGGTGATGAGAGGACCTTCAGCGTTCCCAGCCAAAGTCTCTACCGCAATGACGACTTTGAAGACTTGCTTTGAGAAGGAATTATTTTGAGAAGGAATTGCTTTGAGATGGAATTGCTTTGAGATGGAATTGCTTTGAGAAGGAATTGCTTTGAGATGGAATTACTTTCAGGAATTGCTTTGAGAAGGAATTGCTATGAGAAGAAATTGCTTTAAAAAGTAATTGCTTTGAGAAGGAATTGCTTTGAGAAGGAATTACTTTGAGAAGGAATTGCTTTGAGAAGGATTGTTTTGAGAAGGAATTGCTTTGAGAAGGAATTGCACGTCTAGGTTGCACATGGACACCGCATTGTTTGGGTATTTGCCATGTAATTATGTGGTTTGGAGTTTTTATGCTCTTCAGGTGATAATTGTAATTAGGTCAGAATATTTGTACAGGTGAAATATTCAGGAACACAATGCAAATCCCCGTCTTGGAGGTGATGGCAAATAAGGAGACTAGATGTTTGGGATGCATCCGATTAATCGGTCTAGGGCAAAATGCAGCACAAACCGATTGCCGATTCAAGAATCGGTCATATCCTAATATCTGCCATAGCCTGACTTTGGTTTCTCTGATCTCTTGAAGTCCAACTTGGCTTCTCTAATAGATGATTATTATTTAGACTTAAACTGAAGCAACCATTGAGCGATTTCTTGGGCTTCATGATAACGGTGATATATAGAAGATGAATGGCACTTTAGAATGTGACATCAGATTTACGTAGGTCCCATAGTTGTGATATGAGACGTGTGGTACCTTGTGCTGAAATGCAAAATCTTGCCAATTCCGTAGTGGTGCACATGATTACTCTGATCTCCATTTTTTTATTGGCTAGATGGTACTACCATTTGAGAGGAGTGACGCAGTAGCTAAGCAGTTCATTCATTCATTCAGAGGACTTATATAGCGTCCCTCCAAGATAACCTACTCAGAGGCGCTCCCAGCCCAACTCCGGCGATAAAGAACAGTTTTCAAATTCTTGTAAAAGGTGTATGCAGAGTCTCCAGCTAGAAGAACACGCAGATCTGAAGGAAGATTATTCCAGATGGTCGGCCCAACCACTGAGAAGGCACGAAGTTGCAGTTAATGATAATAAGTCAACATTTCTTATCTGTGATCCTAGTTAGAATCATGGGTCCATTGCGTTAAATCAACATTGAATGAGTTACTGAACTGTGTGAAGCTATAGAAGCCATCTGCTTTGATAAGATTATCTGATTGTTTGCTTTTCGAAATCGATTAACTTTTTAAGCCACAACGCCGAGGGAGTTTGTACAATGCCTTACATGCATGCTCGGTTAAATTGTGATGTGAAAAATTTGTGTAAAGTGCAGTGTGTTGTGAACGTTTATTTAGCATTAGAAAATGTTACTCGATATTTTGGCACTTATTAAGACGTCTGTGATTGGCTGTTGTTTTTGTCGTTTTCACCGAGCTTTCCTTTTATAAATTATGATGGAGGTGAAATTAGATTTTTCATCTGGTTGGTAGAAATTAGAATTTTATAATTGCAGTGCTTTGAATTTGCTTTTGTTGTTATTGATGTACAGTATGTCACCTTATTGTCAGCACCACTGAAGAATTTAGATGAATCTGTGCTATAGGCTTACAATTGCTTCATTACATTACATTACATTGCAGTTTAAGATGAAGCAACGGTAATATGAAGAAGCAACGGTAATGCGAATCTAAGTGTCAACATATTTTTTTTCCACTTTAAAATATTAACCAGTCTGACTTGATGTGAGGATAGCCTGCCTGATTAGTTTGCATTTGAAATGGAGTTATGTATACGTTCAAATACAATTACATAAGTTGAGCAGAAATGAACTAGCTCAGGTCATTGGTCACAAGGGTGCTAAACATGGCAATCCAGCAGATCTAAAGGATGCTGCTCGAGATATCTTGAAAATGTTTTCTGAGCTGTCTGTTATGAAATATTAACAATTAATAATTATTAGTAAGCAGCAAGCTACTTCTAAAAAGGTTTTATATTGTGTATAAGCTAGAGAAGGGGCAGCTGGGAAAACATGTCGCTCATCTCTGATGCTATGTAGCTTGGGAACTCCGACCATGAGAATCCATTGTTTGGGCTGTGTGTGTTAGCGGGTGCTCACCAGTGGCGACTCGTCTGATTATTGTTTGCTTATCGATTAAATTGTGCGAGGTACTTAAAAGGCACTGCAGTAAGTATATAGAATCATAATATCAATCAATCATTCAATCAGAATTTACTACCAAACCCTATTGCTAGGGTCAGTTTGTTTATCTAGAGCATAAAGTGAAAATGTGAGTTTGGTATAAAGGGTTTTGACATATCGAATCAGGAGAGGTTTGGCAGCTGAACTTCTTTCCCCCAGCCCAGGACAGCATCTTTAATGATGGGGTTCAGTAAGGATGGCAGGGTAATAAGTGGTTAGCTGCCAGTTACGTTATCTTGGATGCATGTCTGTTATTAGTATACCTTAGTTTTTGCTTCACTGTGAAGGTGCATATGTTTGAATATTAGCTATAACTATAATTAAAAATAATAAGAATTTTACAATAATGAGATTGAGTTTTTGTTTTACAGCAATTAAGATGTAATTGTGAATGATGATATTTAATTTAATATTTATTATAACTTTAAATGCAACTGTTAATAAACCTCAAGCTTTTGCTTTGTAATGATGAAGAGGTGATTATGCGACTATAAAATAATACTATAAAAGTACTCATAATAAGAATGAGAATGATGAGTTTTTGTTTTGCAGCATTTAGGAGGTAATTGTGAATAATAATAATTAAAATAATAATAATATTTATTGTTATAAATTGACTGTGATTGTTGATGTATCATGAGTTTTTGCTTTCCAAAAATTAAGGGGTAATTGTGCAACTAATACCATTTATGGTTGCAATATAAACGAATTAATTAATACAATACGATTGTACAACTTCATTCCAAAGCATTCCATTAGTTTTCTTGCAGCTCCAGTTCCATGCAGCCATTTTTATATTTGTTACAATCGCATTCGTAATATCTGTTGTGTTTATAGACCGTAATTGTTTACGTTCGTAATGCTTTTACGTAATTATGTAGTCTTTACAGTGTCGATGTTTACGGCGTAAATGTGGACTGCTGGTAAAAGGATGGTTTGTTAAATTGTTACTGGTTAACTTATGTGTTTGCAATGCAGTTGGTTTATGTTACAATCAGATGTACATTTTTTAATCTATCCTGTTTTTTAAAATAAGTTGTTAAATGATTAAACTGTCATTTTGAGTAAAATAATATACGATGTTTTTCTGAGCACATGAAACATGGCACCTCACCTTGTTCTATTGACACATATTATTATTATAATTATTAATTAGTAGATGTTGTAGCGCTGGTGTCTAATGCATAAGGCATGGCACACCAAAACCAAGCTGTAATCAGGTCAATATCCAGATTGGTCAGCTAAGGCAGAGGGTGCCCAGCCTGTGGTGGATAAGTAATTCCAAATGGTAAGTCCTCAGAATGAAAGACATAAGTGACTGAACAGATCGGACAGATACAAAGAGAGAGATAATGAGCAGAATGAACAGATGCGGGGAGAGATATTGAGTAGAGAATGAAGAGATACAGGGAGAGATATTGAGCAAAACCAACAGATAAAGGGAGAGATTTTGAGCAGAATGAACACATTCAGGGAGAGATACCGAACAGATACAGGTAGAGCATACATTACCTCTGATGTATGCAAATAAGTATGTATCCAAACACTTGAGTAGCACATTTTAAGGACCTCACAAAGGTGCAGCATCATGACGATCCAACATAATGCCTATGGGTTCTGTTGATACATATGTACATTTCTAACGCATCTTTCACATACAGTATCTGCAAAAACCGATTCTCACAAGTCTAACCGATGACAGAGTTTTTAAAGGACCACAGGTTCATCTGTAAACAAATGATGTTTGTGCAGCTTGAGAAGGTCGCCCCGGTGGTCCCACACTGTCCACACAACCACGAAGAGTTCTACCAACAAAGTAAATGTAATACATTCTATATTCTTCATCCATGATTGCATTAAAAGCTGGTCCTTGGTATCGATACCAACTCCTTTGGTTTTAGACCTTTGCAATTCTCTTTCTTGCAATTATTCCCATCAGTGAAGTTGTTGACGTTTTCCACCACCACCGTTTTTTCTTCTCCTCACTTGCCTTTCTGACGGAAATAGTCGGCTGTAAACAGTACAAACATATTTATATACATCAGAGCTACCGTATACTGTATCTGTGTGTCCTGCTAAATACCTCTCCCTGTATCTATTTGTCCTAGACAATTTCAGAATATATAACAAGTAACCTGGCCTAGTTTATTATAAAACCACTGAGCATACAGTAACCTGACCTAGTTCATTATAAGTCTGTGTCCAAATACAATGTAATCTAAATCTTCTAAATTTCTCAGTGCCAAACAAAAGCTGCATATGGGAGACCAGCTTTCTCACTGGCGCTATATTAAATCAAGTTCGCAATAGCTGCCAGGTCAGGGAGGTCAAGTCAATGATCAGTCCTACATAATTTCAGAACATTTAACCAGTGATGTGACCTAAGTCATTTAAAACCTTTGACCAGTGACCTTACCTAGTTCATTTTAAAACTATCCCAAATCATAGTGACATGACCTAGTGCATTACAAACCTGCAACCAAATAATATTTGCTATTATAATGACCTGACCTAGTTTGTTCAGAGCCAGTGACCTGACCTAGTTCATTTTTAAAACTTGTAACTATACAGTATACATAGTGACCTGACCTAGTTTCTCAACGGCTTCAACACAGACACTTGGATACATGTTTTCCGAGTAAGCGGCCATCAGCACCAGCGTTTCTGTTTGAACAAGGACCAGACCTCTGCTGCTCTGTAAAGCAACAGAATAAATTAAAGAATAAATTAATTAACTAAGTTTAACCAACACCGATATATAGGATAATTGTGTGACACAGTGACTCATCAATGCATGCATGTATGTAAAAATAATTAATTTTATGTAGCTCCTATAAAGAATCTCTTGAAGATTTTCTGAACCTTCGTTTTATAAGGAGCAACTTAAGGTATGCTGAAAATGTTTCTTGGTTCTTTCTGTAGGTTTATTTCATGCAACAGCAAAGATAACAGGTAAAGATAAGACACTTGTTATATGTTGCTATTATAGAAACACCTCACGAGCACAAAGGTAATGGTTCGATTTCTTTTAGCAACGGTAGCACACCTGTTTACATGCCTTTACAGATATGCCTCAGAAACAGATGTGTGAGGGTAACATAATAGTTTACATGCCTCTACACTGTAAATTCTATACTACAGTCAGTCTATAGTAATTCCTAGGAAGCATGGTAGCTTCCATAGCATGGTCTATAGTAAGTCCTAAGAACCATGGTTCCAAGGTCTAGCGAACATTCAGCTTAACGATAATGTTAATGGTTTGATTAAAACATAAAACACTGGCTTTGCTTCTGACTTACAGACTTGGCATAGACAGAGCTTTTATCTGCTCTAACGCACTGGTACCATGCACTGTCATGGTGAAATAACTTCTCACGCGCATGATGCGGCGATCGGAATAGATCCAGAAGAACTCGAATCTGGTCTGGTGACAGCTGTGAACATAATTATAAAAGACTTATTAGATAAGATCGTACAAGACAAAATGAAGAACAGTTAACCTGAAATGCTAATCGGTCACAAGATGTCATTAAAAAACTAATCTAACAACTTATATAGAGCGCTGTTATCATAGTGCGCTCGCAAGTACGCTGATGCCCTGTGCTTGGCTTCGAGTGGTGCTCTAGAAGTTTGGAGATTATGATTACAATAATATGCAAGCCTTCAATCAATGGGTGTATTTAAGAAAAATCATTCAAAAATTTTAATTAATCGGAGACACTGGATCGAAACCCAGTTCTAAGCTCAAGGAAACAAGAAATCAAGCTATAGTGGCCAATTTTACAAGAACAGTGAAATTAAAAAAAATATATAATTTGTAAACTACAGCATTATCTATTATGTCAAAATCTCAGAGCACTAAAATATTGAAAGTAAAAGAAAAGAAGACAAAGAAATGATTCAAAAATACACAGACACATGTACACAAATACAGAGTAGAAATGAATCAACATTGCAACAAAATGAAAAGTGACTACATGCAGGAGGTTCTACACTGGCTCCCTTTCCTGCAAACCAATTTCCATTAGGATTTCCTCCTTGGTCTGGCGATGCCTCTTGTTTGTGGCACCTATCTATGTTCGAGAGCTTTGCTGCTCTGTCTCATCTAACAGTGGTTGCAGCCTCCGCTCCGTGGCCCATGGAGACGTGGCTGTTCCTTTTGCTCACACAGCTACTATGTAGCACCAAACATTTTCCGTGATTGGCCTACAGACATGGAACGGACTCCCTCTGGAGATACGTCTCCTCCCCAAAGTCCCCTCCTCTCTATTCCATCAGTTGCTCAAGACTGTTCTCTTCCACCTGGACTGGGTCGGGAGCACCTCTGAGAGGAGACCTAGAAGGGTGCTATATACATGTACTTTCCGATTGATTGCTTGATTGACACTATCACCGTGGCATATCCAGGATAACTCATTGTCACAAAGACAAAAAAATTCAATGACCTTGAACCCTGCTGATGTGGCCATCACTACTCCATCACAACGGCTGATGATCGCACACTGTTCCACATGATTTGTTGCTATCAGTGCATCATGTAAAAGATTCTGCAGATGACTCAGCTTTATCGAATCCTAAAAATACACACAACGATGCCCTGAGTGATTTCATTATCGTCCAAACTAAGTAACCTTACATACTTTTATCATCCAAAGTATTTCTGAAATATCTGTATTTCAAAAGTACATATACACACTTTGTAATAATGTACTCACACTTTATAATAATACATTAACACTTTGTAATATTGATATTTATAAATGTAAATGTATTGTTAACAAGTGTAAATATAGTATTGCAAAGTTTGGATATTTGCTTTTGGATTTCAAAAGTGCAGAATTTTGAATTAGATGATACACTTACACTTTGTAATAATATATTTACACTTTGTAATGAAAGATATTTGCACTTGGTAATAATACATTTACACTTCATTGCATTTGGCTCACAGGTAGGTAAAACCTTCTTCAGTTCAGACAAAAATTAGAACAAATCTCATTACATCGAACAGTAATTATGACGTTAACTTGGACCTTAAACGTTTTATAACAAATTCTGTCACTTCCAGGAAATGAATTAAACATCCAAGAGTAGAATTACATGCTCACCAAAACTCTGAGTAAATTCTTTTTCTGTAAATTCACTGTCATATATGACACTAGTTTACAACTATTCATACTGCAGATGTTGTATATGAATGTACAGATTGTGAACAGTATCCACAATCTCCAGTTTTTTCTTCCTCTGTTTTGGAAGCACCTGAAGTCAATTCTATTTGTTAGTGATAGCACTGACTTCAGTCGGGAGCACCTCTGAATCATTGAGTGTGCTATATAAATGTTCTATTACAATTACAGTTTCACAGGTAGAACTGAATAATATTGGCATGGGCATATAATGTAATGTCAGCTCTCACAGGAATTCCTTGCTTCTGAAATCTTGGATTGGCCTCCATCTTGAGGTCTGCCATGATGGTGATGGTGACAGTGTCTGATGGCAGGAACCATTAACGTTAGCTGTAAGGTAAATGATTCAAATGTTATTCAAGTGATTAAAGATATATAAATGGTTCAAATTTTCATCTATCACACATACAAATATACCCGTACGCATGCACACTGAGAGTCCTCTTCTTCTTCTTTCTCTTTCTCGTCCTACTCCTCCTCCTCTTCCCCCGCCTCCTTCTCCTCTTCATAATCCTTCCATATAGGAATGCTAAAATCATGATCTCGATAATCGTTAATTCATCGTCAGTCGTTAATTCATCGTCATTCATCGTCACCACCAACACCAATTATAGCAAGGTAGGCCATTGCAGACACCTCTGACTGTCCCGTTTGCTAGGGCTACGTTGATAGGGTTGCCACCGCTTGCTGCCAGCTGTGAGCCCACAGAGTGTGGCTGTTTGGGGCCTAACCTATACTTTGAGGACATATGTTTTACACGCCTTTCATAGAACACAATCTATAGATTATGACAAGCATAGGACATAATTATTAAATTACTAGTGGAGACTCAGTGTTTAATCTAGTTCCCTTGCTGTCGGGGGAATCGAGGGTTCTGGGGGGGTATCCAGCTTATTGTAAAAGTTGACGACCGGGGTTTAACGAGTGAGCAAGTATGAACAACAATTTGCGTCAACAATATTTTCGAAAAGGTGGGGGTAGTATCGAGAGTTTTCCAAGACAATATTCTACAAAATTACATGTCTTTAATTTTTCTTGGGGCTAAAATTTCATCTCTTTAATTTTTCTGGGGGGAACTCGATCCTGGGGGAGATTATGACCCCAGAGCACATTAGATTAAAACACTGGTGGAGACTCAAATAAATAATTTCAGCTACTTTTGCTATTCACAGGTACTACATTTTAGTTGATATTTAAATGAAAGTTAAAATCTTACCATCCACCAACCATAAGAGTCTGAACATCACCATGGCGATACAACTATGCAGGTGCGACCGCCATTCTTTTTAGATTTTGTAGCGCTTTAAATTGTTAGGCATGCTACCTTTTCGGACAGTTTATGTGGACCGTCGAATTATCTTGCATTTTAAAATTTATATATAGGTAATTTATACAATAATAACTCAATTGTTTTTCTATCATCTCTAACCTGTGATTGAATTAAGACAGTTCGTTAAGGTGTCTTTCTTGCTTTGTATCATTAATTTTCTCAAAGTTCACATTTTCTAGCTATAAAGATACAATACAGTGAACTGCTTATGATGCTTTATATTTGCACCATGCAGTTCATATAAAATAACATGTACAAGTACATCGGAAAAGTTTAATTGGCATGTTTAATTTCAATTTCGATTTGCAAAATATATCGCTGCATCTTTCATCAATGGACAGGTGGCGTTGCTATGTAAATTAGTTTCGAGGCGGAGCTTGGAGCGGACGGCGTTCAACAAAGTGAGCAAAATCACTGAAGTGTATACACGCTTAACAATAAAACTACTCGAAAAATATAGAAAGAACTTTTTATTTTATCAACAAACTAGATGTAGCGTCGCTTTCAACGTCTCTTAATATTTACCACGCGTGAGATCTGAAGAATTTTATACTGTGGAGTCTTTTCGTCAAGTTTTGTAACTTTTGCGATCTGAATGTTGACGTTTCTTTTGGTCTGACTAAATACCTGCATAAACGATTTTGTTTGATCTGGGCCTCAACAGGAATGAATGACACAAAGTTTCCTTTGCCTTCGGCCGTTTTGCTGATACGGTCCGTTTAGCTGTAAATAGTTAAAAACTGCAAAATGGCGTTGTTAGTGAACTTACGGTGTGTGGAATACCTGACAGGAAAGTCTGACAGAGTGGTTCGACTTTCTTTCAGAGGTAAGACCTTTTCATGTAATTCTACAACTTGTAAATTCGGCTGGTAGACTAGTAATTTCTTTAGACCTGTAACTTTTAGATCTGTAACTTTTTGACTGTAACTTTTACACCTGTGACTTAATTGTAGACCTGTAACTTTTAGACCTATATCGGTTAGACCTGTAACTTTTAGACCTGTGACCTTTGAACCTATAAAGTTTAGACTGTAACTATATAGACCTGTAACTTTTAGACCTGTAACTTTTTAGGCCTATAGATAGGTCTAATGCTTAGACCTGTTACTGTTAGACCTGTGACTGTTAGACCTGTAACTTAGACCTGTAACTGTTAGACATGTAACGCTTAAAACTTTGACTTTTAGACCTGTAATGTTTAGACCTGTTACTTTTAGACCTGTGACTTTAGGCCTATAACTTTTAAACCTGTTGCTTCTAGACCTGCAACTTTTAGACCTTTAACTTTTTATGCCTATAACTTTTAGACCTGTAACTTTAGATCTGTGACTTATAGACCTGTGACTTTTAGACCTATAACTTTTAGACCTATAAGTTTTAGACCTGTTACTTTAGACTTGTGAGTTTTAGACCTGTAGCATTTAGACCTGAAACTTTTAGGTCTATAACTTTTTAGGCCTATAACATTTAAACCTGTAACTTTTAGACCTATAACTTTTGTACCTGTAACTTTTGGACCTGTAACTTTTAGACCTGTAACTTTTAGACCGTTAACTTTTGTACCTGTAACTTTTATACCTGTGACTTTTAGACCTGCCTGACCTATGCCTACTGTTGTAGACCATTAGCATAATCAAAACTGGACTTTTGAATTTTTCTAGGCCATTAATTTAATTAAAAAGGTGGCATACTGTTTCACAGCAGAGCCAAACTAAAGATTTATTTGCATGGCCTATTTGTGGCTGACAGATTTTTTATATTTTAGCCTACTTATGCAAGTTTGGTTAGGACATTCACACATACAATTTTGATATGACGATTTATTTTACATTACAATGATGATTACATTACACTTTACATTACAATATAGCCATGAACTTCATTATATATATATATATATATATATATATATATATATATATATATATATATATATATATATATATATATATATATCACACTCTGCAGACTACAAGTCAATAACTTTAGTTTATGGACCACATTGACTGTCTGGTTATAGACATCCTCAGAAGGTCATCGTCATCGTCGTCATTGTTGTCGTCATCATCATCATCATCATCATCATCATCTTCATCATCACCATCGTTGTCGTCATCATCACCATCGTCCTCTTCACCATTATCATCATCGTCATCATCGTCATCATCCTCTTCATCATCACCATCACCCACCACCACCACCACCACCACCACCAAAATTAGGTCAGTTGAGACTAGGCCAGAAACTGCTAGATGAAGGTTATGTCTACCATAATTGGTCTGAGCTCTCCAGGTCTCACACTCATCCGGAGGCCCATTCAATGCCACACACTAATTCCGCATCTGCCATTTACCACGTCTACCATTTATCCAGCGAGTCCAGCAGTTTGAACCTCTGTGTACTTCCAATTTGTCTCTCCAACCAAACACTGCACAACATTTGTGAATGTTCATGTTACGTACAAAAAACCTAATGTGGCCAAATATTAAAGTTCTGTTAGATAACAGATGACTCTGAGATGAGTGTGTTTATAGTACAGAGACACATTTGTCTAATTGTGGGACACAGAAGTCGATTGGTGAGACCTTACCTTGTAATGTGGACAGTATACGATTCGAGCCTCCTCATCTGAGATGTTTACTCTGTATGGTATAGTGGTGTTGGAGACATAAATCTTAAAAGATAGTTGAGCTTCAGACTGCTACTTCATTTTGACACAACTATTGGTCACTTAGGGTGTGAGTAGTGTTGTTTTCGTTAACTAAAACTAAAACGAAAACCTTCGTTAACGAAAACTCAGGGTTATAGTTAACTAAAACTAAAACTAAAACTAAAACTTGGTGAAATAACTAAAACTAATAATAACTAAAACTCGCGGAGCCGGCCAAAAACGATAACTGAAACTAAAACAGTCAAAACTAATAATAACTAAAACATCTAACGAAAACCCAATGAAAACACACAACGATAACCTAGCGTCCTTGAATAGTCAATGTTTTTGTACATACGGGCGAAAATCGGGAAATCACATAAAGCTCAACAAGAAATTTTTACCACACTAATCATTAAAGGGACATTATATCATGTATGATACATGGCATGTTGTCATACTGTAAGAATAATGGTTGCTATTGCCTATTGGCAGTAATTTGATATACATTGTTTTCGGCTAACTATCAGTGAACAAATAACTAAAACTAAAACTAAAACTAAAACTGAAGAAACTAAAACGAGGACGTGTCAGTTTCTATTAACTAAAACTATAACTAAAACTAAAACTTGGCGAAATAACTAAAACTAATAATAACTAAAACACCTAGCATGGAAAACTAATAATAACTAAAACTAAAACTCAAGGCAAAACTAAAACAACACTAGGTGTGAGTGACACACTAGAGAAAGGCCATGTTGTATTGCATTGTATCGAATTTATCTTGAAGAGTGTCGAGGACTAAAACCAAGTCATAAATTCTGAAACTTGTCACTGCAAACGGTTTGTTATTTGTTTATCTATATTGAACTGGTTACATGCTCAAGGCCAGCTGATCTGAATTTGAGGCAGGAGACCAGTGTGCCTCAGCAGCTTGTACAGGGTCATTGCTCCTCTATCTATCACCCCTCAGGCTTTCCACTCAAAACTGAAGTCTCAGAGCTATTCAGAATTCATACCCCACTCATCTGATCCTCCACCGTCCAATTCTTAACCTAAACGACACCCACCTTAACAGCTACTCTGCCCCTCTGACCCTCTGGCAACCGGATTCAGACCTCCTTCCGACTACCCTTTGGACAACTCCTCTGACTCGTGAATAAGCTGGTGCCGTATGCTTAGCTTTCGAACGGTGCTTTAGAAGTTTGGAGTTTGCGATTACGATTATGATTCTCTGGTTTTTACGAGTTACGATTACGAAAAATTCTCTGATTCTTACCCGCAGTCGTTGGATGGCTCACTGCCGAATAGACCACCATATTCTGCACTTAACTACAATTGGACAACACTTTGTGTTTAGTGTGTGGCGTTAACAGACATTAGTTGTTTTCCAATGCACACAACGAGGTCATAATAAATTGTAATTTAGCCAAGTTCCTGGGTGGTCCTTGACCCCAAGTGAACCTTTTATAAAGCCTGAAAATACTTCCTTCACTGAGGTGATCGAATGGCAAAATTTTGTAAAGTAAAAAATTTATACAGTGCTGCGAAAAGCTAGTTTTCAGGCACACACATATTCACACGTGTTGCTGCGTCAAATCAGAGGAGTTTTCAATGATTCCAATTGAAGTAAGAGATCGAGTGGTCCAACCATCAAAAGCGCAAAATATGCATTGAGTACATTCAAATGTATATACCTACACGGTCATTATGTACATAAGTAAGTAGATAAAGGAATGTATATGTAATGGCAATATATCGAGTATACACATGCACATGCTTAATATGTACACACAGAGACTTCAAATTGAATGTTTTGCTGTGTCTTTACAAGTTTTATTCCCTGTAACAATAATATTTCACTGACCCAGTTATGTCAAATTGCGGTTGGAGGGATTGAATATATGTACATCAGAGTATGTATTATATATACTTATATATGTATATATATGTGCACACATATATATATATGTATATTATGAGCGAGACACACATAGGCCTATATGTACACACATAGATATTCATTTATGTATTTTGTGTATCTGTATTTATCTAGTTATATGTATATCGGTATGTATAATGTATTTTTCAAAGGTATATGATTGTCTATTGCTAAGGTTGTTGAAACATCTGGCTACCAATTGGTGGCCTATTGATATTATTTGTTTAAATTGCAACACAGTGATCATCTATCAATCCTTAAGCTGACGGTAGCTGTCGACTGTTTGACCTGATAAAGGCTTTGCATTGGTATTTACTTAGACTAGTTGAGATTAATCCATAATCCATGTAAGTAAGTAGGTAAGTAAGTAAGCAGAGTTCGCTGTCCGCTCGTGGAATGTAGGGAGGCATTTATTTAGTATGATCCATTACTTTGATTTGTTTCACTTTCTATGTATTGATGTGATACCTTATTATAGGTTTTTGCAGATATCTTAGGATATCATAGGATAGGTCTTGTAGGATGTTACATTGGACAGTTTTCTAAAGATATCATAGAACAGGATATCTTATAGGACTGATATATCTTAGGATATATCGTAGTACAGACTACAGAGTTCTAACTTACTTCTAAGGAGCATAGGACGGATATTGTAGGATATCTCAGGTAGTGGCGTAAATCATGGGGGGGAAGAGGGGGACTGTCCCCCGAAAGTTTTGACTTAAGCCCTTCTCCCCCCCCCCCAACAAAAATCCGGCCCTCGTAGAATCTGTCCCCCCCCAAAGTCATGTATAGATTTTGCCTCTGATCTCACGCTTTCTTTGGGCAGATAGCATAGAATAGCATATTGAACATGTTAGAAGAGGTATCTTGCAAATATTGAGCAAAGCTTCTAGACTGATGTCTGACAGTATGCATGCGAGGGACAGTCAGGTGTCCATTGGCAGCCGACTGAATAGTGCCACGAGCCAGGACCGAGGAGACTGAAATGCAGAAGTCCATAAGATATGATGGAGCAGAACCAACAGGACAATTGCGTATAAAAGCAGAATACTAAAGTGAATAGGCTGCTGGATGGGGAGCCAGTGCAAAGTATCCAGCATAATGGAAGCTGTATGGCCAAACTCGGGGACAACTCCAATAAGACGGGCAGAGCATTACGAACAGACTGAAGCTTCAAAATATTAGCTATAGTGAAAGTGCTTATCTGTGTTAGGCATCTCGAAATATTGTTATATGTCTTTACAGAGAATAGATAGATATGTCTGGGCAATTTATTATCATCGAGTGTCACTAGAAAGTGTTGACCTTATAAAGTGAAGGCTAAGGTTCGTTTGCCAATATCGAGTGTCATCAACTTTCAAAAGGTGTATACATTAGCAACGCAAGGAGGCGTGGGGCAGCAACAGAATGCTTTTCAGGACGTATTAATAGTCCTGAAGTGCGTTTAGAGGGCGTGGGTTGTGGGTCACAGATTAAGTTTGACAAATGTAGCTAGTAAGAAAGCTTCTCTGGAGGCTGTTCGCTATGTGGAGCTTTCTGAACACCTTGCCGACAGAACTTCAAAGCCTTCGCGATTTTCCATCAAGAGCTATAATATCTTTTCTAATCTTTTCTAAAGGCTTCTCTGGCATTCTTACAATAATGTACAGAGTATCAATCCTCATCACTTGAAGTGAAGTGGTTCTAAAACAGATTACATATCTTCTAATAGTTAAAAACAGTTAAAAATGCACTTATTACTTAACCATGAGCATTAACATTTGTGCTGACAGTAGACAGTTTTGTGAAACTAGAAGTAGCTTGCTACCAACTACGCTATATAAATCATCGGTATTACAATTACAGTTACAATTCTAGGGTTGTTAATATCGTTTTTTTTGGCAAACCGATTATGGATTGTCAATATCCGAATTTAAACCGATTATCGTTTTTTATTGGCCTTATTATTGTATAATGCAAGTTACTTTATGTATTACATACTGCTATGGCCCACTCTATAGGTGCTTTGCCCATGTTGGCCCATCAGCTTGGAACTCTCTTCCCCAGTCTCTTCGTTTTGAGTTACTAGCCCTCTCTCCTTCCCAGTTCCGTAGACGTCTTAAGACTTTTTGTTTCCTAATTCAGGCACTGCTGATTTCTGAGCGGCGCTATATAAATATTCGATTACAATTACAATTACAATTGTATTGTATTGTAGTTAAAAATGTATAAAGCGCCTCTCACAGTGCACACGAATCAGAGGCGCTCCCAGTGCGAATGCACAGTATGTACAGTTGTACACGCAACGCAGTATCAGCACCAAATTGTTTATTTTCGACTTCTAGATTTAAAATTTAAATGAACGTAATTTATTCTGTACGTTTATATAAAAAAAATTTTATTCATTAGACAACATAAATAAAACATATTCCTAATAGTAATTATATCATCAGTGTTTTCAGTCTTATAAAACAAAAATAAAATTACCAATTTGCAACCATGCTACGTATGTCAATCATTTTGACTGGCCTCTTAAAATGAGAGAAACAAAGCTAGAATATATTTTTATTGGTTGACTCTTAAACCATAGTTTATCATATTATATTTAAATTTATAAGTTCCTTTTCCTATTTTCAAGTCCAATATAATATTATAATATCCGATTTATTTTGCTTGAATTGCCATCAGACTCCAATAATGTCTATAGTATGTCCTGGCAGAGGTGATCTCTAACTACACAAACCTGTTCATTGAAATCCGATTGCAGCGCAGACACCTGTAGTGCAAAGACGCTGCACGGAGCGGTCACGAATTTTAAACAAACACACCTTATTTGCCGGTGTCCTGTGACAGAGTCTCCCCTAAAAGTTCCCCCTCGGAGACTGTTTCGGAACAGATTCTCTCGGGAGGATTTCTTTCAGAATAAATTCGCCCCCACCGAGACTCTGTTTCAGAATATAGTCTCCGGGGTTGGTGGGGGGTGGGGGGGGGGGAGGGCGGAGGGAAGAGAATATTTCATCTCTCCGTTGAAATAAACTCTCCCTGGAGAGACTTTATTTCAATGCGTGATAGGCTGCACTAACATCATATCTATTTCATTGTTTCGCTAACTGATGTATTATATTTGTTCGTAATGACAGTTAACATCATATAGGCTCGTGCAGAGAACGCCTCTGAGTAGATATCTTGAAAAGGCGCTGTATAATGTATAATGTATGATGTTCAGTTACATTACACTTATTATAGCTCGCCAATCAACTTTATTTTAGCTTCCTTAGTGTAACATGTGCTGGGCTGACCAGATGAATCACAGAAAATCAAGAGCAAGGTCATATCAGTTGATTGATACCATAGAAGCCAGTGCTATGATGCTATCTCATAATTATTAGGAAGCCTTATAGTTATTCCCATGCATTGTTTCAGACTACTTGTATAGCTGGCCTGATACATCCGATTTGCCTGATACATCAGTGTCTTATCACTGAAGATTCAGCGTGAAACTAATTAGCACAAGTTGGCATAAAGAATACAGTAGTAATTAGAGAATGGTGTAGGATTACTGATCACAGAATCCTTTCAGAAACCAGTGCTAACTAGCACCAGTAATAGCCTACTTGTAATGAGAGCCATTTTCGTAATTATAGAACAACATATGTTATCTCTCCACTGCATTTTAATGACATCAGCATACCCAATATCCTAGTGGTGTATTGCATGCTGCATTTACTAACTATATAAAACGTTTATTTCACAATTTTCTTATTTCATTTCATATTTGTTTCATGACCAATTCAACTAATAAACTTGAAAGTAATTTATTTCAGTTCTAAATGCACATATTAAATCCTATTCAAAGTTATATAGAAAAGCAACTAAAAATAGAGGGGGCGATTTTTATGGGGGGAAACTTTGTATCATACATGGGGAGATTCTATTTCAGTGGGGATACTTTGTTCTGATACAGAGTCTGTAAGGGAGACATTATTTCAGTCTGTTTCGGGGGTGAGACTTTATATCGTGACATTGGCCATATTGGAAGAAAACAATCGTAAGCACTAAACAAGTGCATGAATAATTTTTTTCCCATTCGGAAAATGATAAAAAATGAATTTGATTATTGTTTTGTAAATAATAAAAACCGATAATCGTTTTTGAAACCGTTAATCGGTTTCAGATTACAGTTTAACATCTCTAATGTCTGTTCTCTCTCTTTCAGGTTTTAACTAATCCCTCCCAGAGCAAGAGTCAGCCACGTGGATCCTTTATCTGACTCACCTAAAGCCCTTGTTTAAATTATGTTATATTATATTATAATTACAAGTGAAAGTAGAATTTGTCGGGGAAGCTCAATTGTGAACCAGCGGGTGAGGAGAACCAAACATCAAGTTGTCCAGAGAATAAAAAAAATTATTTTTTTACCAATGTGTTTTCCCTCAGTTGTCAAAAAATTATCCTAGGAGCTGGCTGTTTACAATTATTATTATTATTATTATTATTATTATTATTATTATTATTATTATTATTTTTTTTTTGCCCGAGGTATCAATGATCCCTCAGGCGATCCAAACAATATCTGGAGATGTTACTGATGGTGGTCTGGAACGGCAACTCACTCGGCAGTGTCTGGTTGGGCAAATGTACCTCGGAAGGCAACAGCATTAAAGCGTTGGATGGTTATTATTATTATTATTATTATTATTATTATTATTATTATTATTATAAAAGATTTGTAAAGCTAAGAGTAATCAGACTAAATGCACCACAAATGTTCTTAATGTGCTATATACACTTCCAATGCACTAAACACACCATAAATGTGTTAAGCACACTACAAATGTGCTAAATACACCACATTCATTGCTAAATACACCATTAATGTACAAAATACACCACAGGTATGCTAGATACACCACAAATGTGCTAAGCACACCACAAATCTTCTAATAATACTACAGATGTGCTAAATGCGCTAATTTTGCAGCAAATGCACCTAATACACCGCAGATGCAAGTTACAAGTTTGCAAGTTACTTGACGAGAAGTTCATTAACTCTTTAACGACAAGCTGCATTGGTTTCCCAGTCACTTTTAGTACACTCTCATCATTAAAGTGTTAAATAGAAATACAAAAATTACTGCACTGTGTCAAGTTCATAGTCATAAACAAGTATGAAATATTGCGCATGACTTGCTCTGATTAAAAACTGTAAACATGTATCATATACTTGTACGGAAAGATACGTGACTAGAATGTTCGTTCAGATGTGTTATAGAATGTTCGTTCAGATATGTTGTCTTTACAATCTTCTCTTTCTTCTGGGAATGTTGCTTTAGTGTTACCTGTTACTTTACATTTTCATGTTCTTTTAAATATTATGTGTTACTTCTATGTTAAATTACATGGTGCCCAATTGATTGTAACTGTTCTAAACAAGCACTTGTTTACTGCAAACTGTACTAAACGCACTAGTTTAACACTTTAACTACGAGCTGTTTTTTTCCCCAGTCACTTTCAGTACGTGATAGTCGTTAAAGTTTTAATTAAGTTAGATAGTCGTGTGTGCAGCGTTTTGTGAGGCACTTGAAAAGGAGCTATATTAAATGTATGTATATATGTATGTATGTTTGTATGAGCATGCTTGTTATAGCGCCCCTTCAAGATTTCTACTCAGAGGCGCTCCCGACTACAGCGCGGACACTGAATCGGAGTTTAGCGCATGAGCAATAATGTGAGTGAAGGACTTGCCCAGGGTCCCTAGTATACGCGGCGGCTTGAGGTGGGTTCGAACCCGCAACCCTCCAGCTGCAAGGCACCGAACATGCCCCTACACCACCGCGCCCCACGTCTCCATACATACATGCTAATACTCTTCAGTGTCATACATATATCACCACTCAGCCTAACCAATCAAAACTGGTCTCACTTCTTCAAAAATTTATACACAACTCATCTGATCCTCTGCCTTCGAATCCGTGACCTAAACGACACCCGCCTTAACATCTACTCTGACCCTCTGACAACCAGACTCAGACCTCCTTCTGACTACCCTTTGAACAACCCCTCTGACTTGAAACAGCGCTCATGAATAACCTGGTGCCCTTTGCTTAGCTTTCGAGTGGTGCTTTAGAAGTTTTGAGCTTACGGTTTCGATTACGATTAGAGCATGTATGTAATTTTTGCAGTTAAGTGACGCCCAAATGTGTTTTCGTTGACGCAGGTAAAACCTTCCAATCAAACATTGTGATGAGTGCCAAACGGGTTGCATACTTTGGACAGGTAGGTTGAATACATATCATACGGTGCTTTCAATTTATTACTGAAATTTCTATCGCGTTGTTGAGACACTTTTTAACTCTAAGGTGTGCATGTCTCAACTTTTTTAAACATTCGTATCCACGTATGATTCAGATTTCATGGTTAAACTTATGATTAGTTGTTTGAAACAGACAAATGAATAAAATAAATATATGAAGAAAGAAATAAGTAATAGCTTGAATGAATTACTTGATTAATGAATGAGGGAATGAATGTATGAATGAGCAAACAAGTGAATGAGTGAATGAATGAATTAATTAATGAGGGAATGAATGTATGAATGAGCAAACAAGTGAATGAGTGGGTGAATGAGTTAATTAATTAATTAATGAGGGAATGTATGAATGAACGAACAAAATACAATTTACAAATGAATGAGTGGATGAATGAGTGTATTAATTAATAAATTAATTTACTAATGATGACGGAATGAATGTATGAATGAACGAACAAATAAGTGAGTGGATGAATGAGCAAATGACTTGCTTGAAGTCACAGAATAGCATGTAATGCATTAAATTTTGAATAAACGAATAAATACAAGTAAATACAAAGAGCTGAATTGGTTTCTGTGAAGTTCATAAATGTTGGAGCTGCTGTCTAAGTCCTAGGGCTAGGCTATGGGCTCCTGCATAGTCCTTGGGGGTCCTTACGTAAGCAAGTATATTCTTTATTAGCCAATTGTTAATCACACTTTGTGTAGAGACATCTAATAAACACAGTCCAAAAGTATATATCATCCTAAGTACAATAAATGCTTTGCCACCAGACTTGCGGCTGGGGGGGGGGGAATTATGCGGTCATGGGCTTGGGGTCGGAGGCAGTAGTAGGTGGGTTTGATTGGGGGTATTAGTTGGTGCAGAACATGACCCAGTCAGGACTGCCCCAAATAGGCTAATGTGTTCTCAGATTCTCCAAGTTGTCCAGCTTAAAATGTTAAGACTGCGCTTTTGGACTGCAGAGATTCAATATAGCCTGTAGGCTATATTATGAGGACAGCACCGTAGGTACTCACAAGGCTTTTTACCTTCTGTTACAATGTATACAATGCCCACGTACATCATCCGCATAGCCTGGCAATGCCTGAATGTTTATTGACTTGGGCAGCGGACTGTGACTGCCCTAGACTTGAAGTATGTAGCCCTTCAGTGGATTACTCATTTCAGACTTACTACTCGTGTTTTCCGTGCTCTGTAAGCTAAGCAGTCAGCCAATTTGATATGCTGATGCATAACTGAGAGGCATACTTAACCTGACAGAAATCACGTTTCGCCCAGAGCTTAAGTCACCAGTTGCCACTTAGGGCGTCACTGGCCCAGTAAGCTACATGGTTAGAGTGGTGCGCGCTAGTGTAGTGGTTAGAGTGCTGGACTGTCAACCGAGAGGTCGGGGTTCAAATCCCCGCCAGGGAAGAAATTTGTTTTAGATATTTCGGCTCCACTTGTGCCCTCTAGCCAATAATTATTCAGCTACAATGGATACATTTACCAGATGTTGTCGGTGGGAAGAGCAGACTGGCCATTGGCCACTGTGCCAAGGCTGAGAAAATGAAGTTGCGAACTCTTAATACCCATGGCTGCCCGAGCTTACCTCTCTGGCTAGCTTAAGGTACTGCTTTTCTTCTTATTCTTATTTCTCCTCCTCCTCTTCTTTCTCCTCTTCCTTCTGCTCCTCTTCCTCCTTCTCCTCCTCCTCTTCCTCTTCTCCTCCTCCTCCTCTTCCTCTTCTTCTTCTTCCTCCTCTTCCTCCTCTTCCTTCTGCTCCTCTTCCTCCTTCTCCTTCTCCTCCTCCTCTTCCTCCTCCTCCCCTCTTCCTCTTCTTCTTCCTCTTCTCCTCCTCCTCCTCTTCCTCTTCTTCTTCTTCCTCCTCCTCTTCCTCCTCTTCCTTCTGCTCCTCTTCCTCCTTCTCCTCCTCCTCTTCCTCCTCCTCCCCTCTTCCTCTTCTTTTTCATCTTCTCCTCCTCATGGTTTCATTTCGTTAATTGTAGTTTCTCTTAGGTGGTCTTATTTACAGTTAGAGTCATCTGTGATTTGGCTGGTCATGTATATGATAACTGTGTCTGTCCTTGTGTTATTCTGTAGACTTTTGAATGGCCTGTGGCTCGATGTATTGAGCCGGACGAGGCTCTGTCTATGCAGCTCTTCAACTACAACAAATATCTCAACAATAAGTAAGCATTCACATGCATATTAATGATGGCCGGGACTTCAGTTGGGTCATTGACGCTCGCCAGGCCCAACGTCTCTGCTATGCTATGCATTGTGTTAACACACACCCACACACTTGCACACACACTGTACTAAACATAATGATGACAGTTACGTGATCTGCATGCTGTGTATTGTATACCATTGTACTATGATAGTCCTTATATATTCATTCATTCAAGTATTTATATAATACATGTGAATATACTTAAGACTATATACGAATTTTGAATGTTTATATATATATATATATATATATATATATACATATATATATATATATATATATATATATATATATATATATATATATATATCTGTACACACTACTGTTATGTGATGTGCATGCTTTGTAAAATTACATGATTATATATTATATAAAACATTATATATATATATATATATATTATATATAAATATATAGAAGATAATATTTGTATAGGTGCATGAGTGGACCAGCACTTGTGTAACCCGCTCTGTACACAGGCTAAATATATTTATAATATATTATGGTGTGTGTGTGAGTGATTGACTGAGTGTCTGATATGGATGCATAATCGCTTTCGTTTGGTTTTGTGTTTACATTGAAATAAATGAACAAAGAAACATTGTCATTCAGGGAAACTTTAATGTACATGCCCTCACTCACATGCTACATGTATACAGCTGCTGTTTTGAGAAATGCCTAGAAGGCTCTGTATTAAATGTCTACATACATGCTTGCATATATGTATAAATACTACCTACCTACATACATAAATTATATACATATGTATTTGCATACATTCATATATACCGATACATTCATGCATGCATTCATACATACATATACGTTACAATAGCAAAGGTCGACTCAGCTTTTCACTCGCTAGATGGCGTTGGTAAACTGAGCAGTAGGATGTGATTGGCGCCTTGCATGGCTGCCAAAACAGTAAATTTGACTCCTGTAATAACTTGTGATCATCCGTTCATAGTGTGACTTGTAATCATACTGCGTTCATGTCAGTTTGAAATAATAAAAACCGAAGATTATTATATTATTACATGCATACATACATACATATATAAATGTACAAACATACTTACATAGGCCTACATACTTTAACACATGCATATTCATTCTTTGATACATACATACATTAATATATAAATAAATGTACACACCACACACTGCATTTGAAAACAAGTGTACACATCTATCAATACATTTCCACAGCCTACATTTCAATGAACAAATAAGCAATTATTCTGTAGTTTGCTAATTTATGTCCACGGCATATATCTTTCACGGTTTCGGGCACTCGGTTTATTGTTTCCGTTGCTTGAATTTCGATTGATGTTATCTGAAGTCAGGCGTCAAAGAGATCCTTTGTTTTATATATGTATATATACATATATGTATTTATGTATATATATGTATGTATGTATATATATGTATATGTGTGTGTGTGTATATATGTGTATATGTGTGTGTATGTTTCTTTATTCTCTGGCAGTGATGATGTATTGTAGCGAATGTCTGAATGTGTCACACGCTTATAGGTCATGTCTAGTGGCAGCAGAAACGATTGTGTTATAATGCTTGCAAATCGTTTGCATATGAGGGTGGGTGGCCAGTCCTCTCCCTCACCACTTCACCTTTCAGCTTCATCTTTTCACTGAATTTGTTTGGTCAGTGTACTGATTTAGCTGAGTTGTCTAGGGGGCACTAGTGGATTTGAAATCTCTAAATAAATTTCTGCCTTGGTGGGGATTTGAACCCACAACCTCTTGGTTGACAGTCCGTCACGCTACCCACTGGACTATCGTACACCCCAAGTGGTGTTAAATTTCGTTATAAACACGAGGCTTGTCAGGGAGCAAACAATGATCGCTGTGGCCTACACAATTAGACAGGTCTATTGTACTCTATCTAGACGTATTATGCACTTAAAGGTCATATGTAGTGATAGAAGACATTCATTCTGGTTAAGGTGCTGACACATTGTACTCTGGTAAAGGTCATCCACCACTGTGGCCTACTGGTAGACTTTTGTTATGAATTTTTATAGCGTTTCCATAATGTATTGTATTTGAAACCATAATGTAAGCTTCAAATGTCCATATCTCGGAATTTAAATGATGTATTGAGCTGAAAATAGTTGGGTTGACCTAGAAATTCGCAGAAGAACGTTTTGTAAAAATTTCGTTTAGCTACAATGCTACATTCGCGAGTTTTTAATGGGACAGAAAAAAAATTTATATAGCAAACTTTCAGACTTACCATATAGTTCAAATGATTTTTTAGAATTATGAATGTTTATAATTTGCATCAGGCATTAATTGGTTGTTTTCGGCTGTTAAGATGTATTTATTTGAATATTCATGTAGCATGTTTCTAAAGCCTCGCAGAAGGGAATCTAGCTATGGTATGCCTCTCCATGAGTTGTCTAAGGCTGATCTGGCCACATTAGAAATGACTTTCCAGACGTCATGGCAAGACCAGACCTTTCTGGCTGAGTAACAGACTGGGCTTGTTTTCTCGACAAGACTTCTCACATTTCCTTGTTCTCTAACGAAACCCTTGAGGGTGGGAGGATCCGGTATCGGTGGGAACTGTTGTCGTCTTTCTGGCCCACCCTCTTAGCTTTTGGGGTTCGTAATTGTATCTCGAGATTTCTACAGCGCCCCTAAAGCGCAGTCTCGCAGGAATTAGTTTATTCACAGGCGCTCAGTCAAAACAATATCAATAGGCAGGTAGGTAAAATCGGTTCCAGGTCAAGATCCCAAGGGTAAGACAGGCAAGACAGTCAGACGGCTATGGTTGAGGTTGTTTAGAACTGAAGCAGCGAGAGAGGCAAGGGGATAAAGAGGAATGAGGGTAGGATTTGTGGAGAGGGAGTGCTTTTAGTTTTGAGTGAAGGACCTGTGGATATCAAGAGGTGAGGTTCTGGTGAGTGGGTCCTGACAGAAGTAGCGCTATATAAATATACAGGTACAATTACAATTACAACATTAACTGTGGTCTGATTCTAAAAGCTCTGTCATCTTTCACAGCCAGCTACTACACTCCTAGAAGTTTAGTAGCTAAGAGACAAGGAGTCACTACACTTCATACTATACTGCTAGTATAACACTACAAGGAGCTACTATGCTCTACACTGCATTTTGCTAATTTGTGCTGCCCACTGTAATAATGCTCAAGGCATTAGTTATCAAGACATCGTCTTCGTAACCTATTGTTTAGACTTTAGAGCACTTGGCTTGTATTGCGGAGAGTACAGGTTCAAGCCTCTCCTGAGACAATTGCACGAGCAAACAGGAAGCTCTTCCTGAAAGTTCTTTGGCCATTGCATTCATGAGCTCTTGTCACCTCTTCGTGAGGACGAGTACTTACGTCGCAAGAGAGGACATCTCTTAATGCTGCCTTTTGTTAAAACTAAATGGTTTAAAAGTAGTTTTGTTAATCGATATATCTTTAGTTATCTTTAGTTGTACATGTGTGACTTTATAATCTGCTCCTGTCATAGTTTATTTTAAAAGTATATGTAATCGTATAAATAAGCAAACGAATATTGTTATTGACAATGTAATGCGTGTGCGCTTGTGAGATGCAAATAAAGGCTACTTACTTACGTACTTACTTACTTACTGTGTAGGGACCTTGAGCAAGTCCTTCACTCAAAATTGCTCAGCGCCATCAATGTTCTGTCACATGATCGTGTGCACTTCTGAACACTGGAATAGGGTCTATATCAAATACAGTTTTATTGTATCGCATTGTATATAAGTCGATTGTAGCTGCTAAGCTAGGATGCCAAAGTGTTAGTGACTCTTCATCTTATTCTTTTTCTATTACCCACGTTTTTGTTGAACACACTTATCCCAACACAAATATTTGCAGACGACTATTCGAATGTAAAAGCTGTACGAAATATTAGCACATACGCTCACCTGTGATGCTGGCACCTGTAAACACGTTTTATATTCATTGCGCTAATGCTTCCTGCAGAGTGAACAATGGTATGCGACTGAATTACAATGGACTGAAATTTGGCTGGTGTTTAGCTAAGGAATTTGTACCATTGACTCAGCCTTAACTTGTTCTTATAAGCAGAATGTGATTTGGTCCCAATGTTTCTCCCACGTTTTCTTCCTGATGCATAGTGCTCCTACTCACAGGTATGAGAAGTGGGGGTATGGTACCTTCCAGTCCAATAAGTGGAGGATTCAGGTACCCCTCCTACCCCCCCTGAAAACAACGCCTATGGTCTAACCCCCTTTGTGTAGACTATTTTCTCTGCCGCCTGGCCTGAATTGGGAGTGCCTCTGAGTGAAGAGGCGCTATATAAATTCCGATTGATTGATTAAATGATTTCTCTCCTGCTGATTGTCCTTCTCCCATTGGTTCTGACTGTCTCTCATTGAATATACATTTCCTCATATTCATTCACACTTGCCTGTGGGTCTCTTTCCTTCACTGATTCAATCAGCCACTTCTAGCTGTCTGGATGAAAATGCTACATTTCGAAATTTCTTACTGCATACACAACAACACATGGCCTGAAATAGTGTGTTTTCTTACACAAAGTGTGCAATTGACATTGTCGAGTGGCAGTTAAATTGTTTGGAGTGTGCAATATGCAGTATGAATTTTGAGAGATTGGCTTAGGTCATCTACACTCGATTTCATTTTAATACCTGAAATATACTTACCAGTTCAAGTACATTTGAAGAAAAGTTTGCAGTTAACTTTTCTGAGTACAGTATTTTATGCACTGACGTATTAAATGTATGTAAAGATGTTTGTGTGTATGTTGCAGTTCATACTGTAAACGTCAGAGTTGTATGTAGGGCAGCAATGTGCCTTGCATAGATCATAGTTGTCTATGCATGTAGTGTGTATGTTGCCATTGTATAAATTTGTCATTCTCTTTGTGTAGCTAGCTAGCTATTGTTGCCCAAAGTAACTGAAGAAATTTTTGTCTATTCACATGTGCAAAAGACCAATGGTGTTTCTGCCTCAATACAATCTATGTTTGTATTGTATACATCACACTTGTAGTATTGCATACATCACACTTGTAATATTGCATACATCACACTTTTATTATTGCATACATCACACTTGTATTATTGCATACATCACACTTGTATTATTGCATACATCACACTTATTGTATTGCATACATCACACCTATTGTTATTGCATTTATGACACTTGTAGTATTGCATACATTACTCTTGTATATGTCAATTTCGATGACTTAAATATGTGTATAAAGTGTTTATACCTAGATACGTGTATATGTTTGTATCGTATACACTGGTATGTGTCAATTTAGACGCATTCTTAGCAATTTGTTTCGAAGTGTCATACATTGCTGAAAATCTGTTCCTCTTGCTCGGCTGCCGTTCAATATGTATCAGCTGATGATATGTGTGACATAGTCTTGTCAACCACTTGCCAACTGACAGGTGGCCAAGAACTCGCCTCCCACGTTCAGCTCTCATTTTTTACGGGCCATCAAATATATATTTTATGCATCTTTTGAACTGTAAAATCAGCTGACTACACAACCGGTCATATCTGGCATGTGCAAACAAGACACAGCAACCAACAAGAATTGACATAAACTTATTTCGCTGTAATTGTTTACACTTTTTGTGGTTAACGTTGCTATTATTGTTATTTTTTTATTTACCTGAGGTACATGTGATTCCTCAGGATTTAAAACATTAGGGATAGCATTTTTATGTGATAGCTAGTCCTTGTTGATGTCATGCTGAGTGCCAACAAAGCTGTGAAAAGTGATTGCGTTGAAGCATTGGATGGCAACAGATAAACGCTGATGTAGAAATGTAGTTTCCCTGTTGTCTCCAAGGTGGCCTAGGTTGTTGAAAAAAGCCAGGTTTTTTATTATTGTTACTAGTATTATCGCCTTTATTATTTTAAGTTGATTTTTGAAGTGCAAGATAATGTAACTAACTGCACTTCAAATGTACTTAAAAGATGACACAAACAAATGAGTCTTCAACATTCTTTGAAAGCCCTCCAATGATATCTTAAGATCTCAAAGCACAACAAGCAGAGCATTCTATACGGTTGGGCCAGATGCGATGAATGTCCTGGCTCTAGACACACTGGCTTTCCCCATTTTTTAACCTTAAAGGAAATATGACACCAAAATTCATTCTGAGAATTTATATAGCACTTCTTAAAGATATACTCAGAGGCGCTGTCTGTGCTAGTCTATATGATGTTAGGTGTCATTACGAATGAAATATATTACATCAGTAAGCAACACCATATACAGTAAGCTAGAAGAGTCACCAGTGGAGGGCTAACGCACACACGTGGAACCAGCCAACGGATTCCCGTTGACAGCTGAAGATGGCATGGATGTTCAGAGTCTCTGAGCCAAGTTGCGTCGATAGAGTAGAGCCGAAAGTGTTTGAAGTAACAGTTTCTGTGCATGGCAATTTCGGTTTCATAAAGGGTATATCTCTCCATTCCTCCAGCAGATAGCTTGTTGGGAAAAACTGTTATCACTTGGAGAATATATTAAAGGTTTGATCAAGATAGAATGTTTTGACTGTCTTGAATAGATAACTGTCTGTGAGTCTATGTTTTCATGCACTAAAATTCGGTTAGCAATTGGTTTATTAAAGGATATTCTTACTTTTATTTACTTACTTAATTAACACTTTAACAACGAGAGGGTACTAAAAGTGACTGGATAACCAATGCAGCTTGTCGTTAAAGTGTTAAAGTGCTTGGTTAATGGTGGCTGTAAGTAGGGCAGATGCAAATAATTGCAGTAGTTAAGTACTGCAATGCATATAGATTTTGTTTATCCTTTGAGCAATTTATGCATGAGTTTGGGGTGGGGCAGGTTGTATGTGCTGACAACACCTTGGTATTGTGCCTGCACCTTGCAGATGTGCTAGTGTCTTGAAAATGTGATGGTGTCATGAGACTGTGTTTGTGTCTTATTAATGTAATTTCTGTCTTCTTTCTTAAATAAATCCCTGTAAGGTAGAACCAAACTTTTGGTGTAATTTTAAAGCAAAAATGTGGTCTTTAAGAATATGACATTTATAAATATGACCTGATTTCGTAGATGTTGATTGGTTGGTTGGCAGTGTTTTGCTGACGTCACTCTGATGACCTGATTTCCTGTTTGCTGATAGGTTGGTCGGCAGTTTTGTTCTGCTGCTCCAACAAGTCATTCACGAGGGAGAACTGAAACTCAGTGAGAACTTGGTCGACGCCAATAACCGAGTTATCGAGGTATGTCATAAGAGGATATGAGGTATGTTTTGAGAGGATATGAGGTATGTTTTGAGAAGATATGAGGTATGTTTTGAGAGGATATAAGTTAATTTTTTGAGGAGATATGAGGTATGTTTTGAGAGGATATGAGGTATGTTAGGAGAGAATATGAGGTATGTTAGGAGAGAATATGAGGTATGTTAGGAGAGAATATGAGGTATGTTTTGAGAGGATATGAGGTATGTTTTGAGAGGATATGAGGTATGTTTTGAGAGGATATGAGGTATGTTAGGAGAGAATATTATAGCCGAGCCTTCATCTAACATGCCTCAATATGAAGCTGAGTCTATGAAGTGTTTAGTTTTAGACTTTAAAGTGTAGTGTTAAACTTTGAATTGGGTAGTAACAGATTAATTTTTTTATGTGTGTATGCTGGCAGAGTTTATATTAGTATAGCATGTATGCAAGGAACTGTTTCTGTAAATGAATTAGGCTTCAGTGAGCTTTGAAGTTCGCTACCACAGTCCTGATGGAAGAATTGGAAACTGGTCAAGTCTGTCGGGGTTTTCATATCCAGTTACCAATGCCAATGGCTTTTCGTCGAGCAAGGAAGGCTTCGAAAATGAGTGAGTTAATCATCATTGTTATCATCATCTTCATCACCACTGGGATCATTATCATGCCAAATCATTGTTCTTATCATCATTGACTTTTGTGGTGTCAACATTATATATTTCATTATACTCAACTTTGTAGTTACAGACGTACAAATAAGCAGAGAGAGAGACAGACAGACAGACGTACAAATAAGCAGAGAGAGAGACAGACAGACAGAGAGAGAGAGAGAGAGTCATACTGACAGGCATACTGACAGACAGATACACAGATAGATGCAGATATACAGAGAGACACCGAAACAAACATAAAGACAGACAGACAGAGAGAGAAAGAGAGAGAGACAGTGACAGAGAGAGAGAGAGACAGAGACAGAGACAGACACAGAGAGAAACAGAAAATGCAGTCTTACTTGTAAACGGACATACTCACAGACTGTGAGACAGACAGTGAGACAGACATACTGACAGACAAACATACTGATGGACAGACAGACGGACAGACTTTTATCTACATATTGCTTTCAACTCCATTGGTACTCTGTTCTTCAGTTTCATCTTTTATTACAAACTACTTTTACCTTTCATATTAGTTTTTATTTCTTTTTGATTTTAAACATGTTGCTGTTGTTGAGCTTGGTCGTCATTTTGACTCTTCTCCTATTTCAGGGCATTTTATGAGACAGCTGGACAGGATGATTACGGCGGAATAGATTCTCCGATTCTTATCGATGATTATCTACCAGGCGAAGACACTGCTTCACAAAACATGATCATGGAGAGCATGTTCTCAGAGCGAAGGTTAGTAATATCATGATCGACTGACTGCATCTTGTCTATTACTGATCTATTTCCAGAATTTTATGCCAGATAAACAATCACAGATACTAATAATTGGATGCCTGATAGGTTTAAAGGCCACTGTAGTTGAGTGGCAAGATCGAGCGTTCAAACTGTTGTGCGAAGTGTATGGGTTTGAGCTTCACCCGAGTTGGTCACTGTGTAGGGACCTTGAGCAGGTCCTTCACTCGCAGTTGCTCAGCGCCATCAATGTTCTGTCATATGGTCGTGTGCACTTCTAAACTTTAGAAGGAGGGCATATAGCTATAGTTGTATAGTTTAAGAGTTTTAATGCTTGATTAATGATTTATTATTATTCTTTATTGAAACAATCCGGTTGACAAACCGCAACTGGTTACAGTGTACAGTTATGCAATTGAAACAATTCACAGGAACACAAATGACAGAAGACATAAATCTGAACTACTAACAGAACAGACAGCCTGCAATACACAATATCAATCACAAATACGATAACAATTAAAATTTTGTGTTTTTACAATCAGAATTCGACCGGACATTCTTGATCATGAAATGCACAAACCGAAAGATTTCCAGGTGGGTTGAATGCAAATTATTCAACTGATTCCCAGTTTCCATCTATGTTATGGTGACCTGTTTGGTAGCACACTTGATTTGTAATTTAACGACTGTGAGTTTGAGCCTGTTGAGTGGCTTTATGTAATGACCGTGTTGTAACTAACCAAGTAGTAAACTTTACTTCCGGTGTAAGTAAGCGACGAGTCTCTCGGAAGTGGCGCTATATCAATTTGCAATTACCATTACCGTTATTATTACCAAAACGGGAAGTCCTGCGATGCACAGGCTCCATCTCAAGGACCTTGGGATTTGTGCCATGCCAGTGCAAGGCATCAGGATGTGAACACCGCTTTTCATTAATTATTCATTCTGGAGATTTATATAGCACTCCTTCAAGAAATCTACTCAGAGGCTTTTATGTTTATTGTATTTCAGTTCATTTTATATGAGTTTCTTCCATTGTTTGGTACAGAGAGTCTTTCAATAACATTTCTCTACACAGGACCATTACTTTTTGGCTCCATAGTTATGGTACTTCCTGTATCTTAGGAATCAACAATACCTAGTGTTGATAGGTATCAACAAATTAATTATAAATCAACAATACCTAGTATTGATAGGTATCAACAATACCAAAACAATTCCTATTGTTGATAGATATTAACAATATCTCAGCATATAATAATAAAAATAATTATATTAATAATAATTATGATGTAGATAATTTTTCAATTCCTTAAGTATAATGAGTATCTTGGGGCAAAACAAAAAACGTATCTTGGGGCAAAACAAAAAACGAAACAATAATAATAATAATAAACTGATTGTAAATTGTTCTGATGAGAAATGAATGTTGTGTTGGGCACAGATCACAGTTACGATCATTGAGGGTCAACAGTTGGCTGGACTGGACATCGATCCGGTCATCTTGATTGAAGTGGGCACCGAGTATCGCTACACGAGCATCCGCCAGTCGAGCAACTGTCCCTACTATAACGAGTACTTTGTCTTTAACTTTCACGAGACACCTGCCATGATCTTCGACAAAATGATTAGCATCTCGGTAAGTGATTGTGTTGTCAATAAATCATTCATTCATTCATGTCGAACATTATATAGCGCCCCTTCAAGAAAACTACTCAGAGGTGCTTCCAACTCCAGCACGTCCAAAACGAACAGTCTTAAGGTGAGAAGAGAACATAGGAGAGAAGGTCCTAGGAAAGAGGTGAAGCTCCAGAGGGAGGCCACTCCAGGTCGAGGGACCCACCACCGAGAAAGCTTGAATGATTTGTAATCGTAATCATAATCTGCAAACTTCTAAAGCGCCACTCAAAAGCCAAGCGCAGGGCACCAGCTTATTCATGAACACTGCGTCAAGTCAGAGGGGTTGTCCAAAGGGCAGTCAGAAGGAGGTCCTAGTCTGGTTACCAGAGTTTAAGAGGAGGCAGAGTATCTGTTAAGGCAGGTGATGTTTAAGATTAGAAGGTGATCAGATGAGTTGAGGTGTGAATTCTTGAAGAGGTGAGGCTTAAGTTTTTAGTGGAAAGCCCAAGGGGTAATAGATGGTGGGTGATTGGTTGATGATCCATCATTTTATTGTTTCTTGTGCAGGTTTTGTTCTAAGATGTTTTTGAGTGATTTTACATTACTGCATTTTGATTGTTTTGTTCTAAAAGCATTCAGCTCTTTTTCATTAACTTAATATTACTCAAGCACATAGAAGCAGAGTCTGTTACAATAAAGACAGATTTTAATTGTTGATATTGTTTGTGGCTGCTAGGCGTTCCATGCCTATGGCATACCTGGTCGAAAGCTTCTGAGGGCAGGCAACCTTGTTGCTGCCAAGCGCATGATCGGGTCATTCAAATGCGATCTTGGAATGGTCTACATGGCACCAGGTCAGGGAAATAACCTCTGACCTCAGTCGTTGTCTTCATCATCATCGTCATCTTCGTCGTCGTCATCACCATCACCATCATCATCACCACCACCATCATCATCTTCATCATCACCACCACCACCATCCTCGTCGTTGTTATCATCACATCGTTGTTGTCGCTGTCATCATCATCATCACCACCACCACTACCATCGTCGTCATTTTCGTTGTCATCATCATCATCATCACCACTACAACCACCATTATTGTCGTCGTCATCATCATCGTCATCATCATCACCGCCACAACCAAAAGTGGCAAACTACTTGGTGTATCCAAGAACAGACAAAGTGGCAAACTACTTGTGTGGTTTTTAGATCATCAGTTCTACCACAAGTGGGCCGTTCTGCTCGATCCAAATGATGTCGAGGCCGGTCCTAAGGGTTACATCAAGTGCGACGTTACAGTCTCAGGCCGAGGACAGACCGTCAAAGTATGATCATGATCATCATCATCAGCCATCTTCATAGTCTTCGTCGTCGTCATCATTATCGCCCTCCCATCATTGTTGTCATTGTTATTTTCCTTATTGTAATCATCATCCTCATAATCACCTGTGTTTCGCTATCAATGTTTTATCATAAATATGCAATGTATCAACCACTGTCTTAACTCTCCAAGACTCATCACTGTGCATGGCTATTCATGTTTTGACATGAATAGTACATAAATTTGTGTCTATAATACATATTATGAATAATGTTATAATGTTTATGTATGTGTCTGTTGAATTTTTTTAGCCACCGAAGAGTGTCAAAGACACTGAAACTGACAATATAGAGGGGTGAGAATTATCAGTGCTTGATTTTAAGTCTCTAATCATCGTTATATATCTTGACATCATCATCATCATCATCTTCACTGTAACTATTGTCGTCATCCTCATAATCATCATCCTCATGATCATGATCATCTTCATCATCTTCATTACCAGTTGTTTCTGGTGTTTCCTCAACAACAGAAAATCTCTATAATCTTCATTGTCTTATAAATATATTTATGTATCAATTGGTATAAGACTCTACCAATTGTTACATAAATACATTCAAAGACATGACCAGCTGCTTGTTTCAACCAATCGTCTGTTGTTGCAGGAACCTCTTGCTTCCTGTTGGTGTATCCAAGAACAGACAGCGTGCCGTGTATTCCGTCTGCATCTTCCGGGCGGAGGATCTTCCGCAGACGGACATGGGAATCTTGGCGAGCGTCCAGAAGGCTTTCACGAGCAAAGAAGTCGCTTTCATCGACGCTTTTGTCCAAGTTTCCTTCGTCGGTCTCATTGTAAGGATGTCTTGTTTTGCGACCTCTGCTGAGAAAAGGGTCCACTTATTAAATAGATCTTGAAAGACGCAGTTCGATACAGATACCCCCCTTTAGGTCGACTCAGCCCTAGGTCGACTCAGCCTTCCAATCCCTGGGACAGCCGTAAAATGAGTGGCCGCTAAACAAGCTGCAATGACATGTGTTCAATATGATCATGAAATTTGTACTGTGGTGTCTAAGGTCGACTCAGCCTTCCACTTCCTAGGGGCAGCTGTAAAATGAGTGGGTGCGTAATAGGGTGCCAAGACGTGTGTTCAATATGATCATGAAATTTGTACCGTAATGTTTCAATGTTACTGCGGTTTGTCAGTGAGCTTGTCAATACACACCAATATTATATTGTTATATTATTCACATTTTCCAAAAGCTTATACCTTAGGGAAATCAGGCTGAAAGTTTGAGAACATTGGACCCAAAACTTATGCACACTTTACGAAAATATAACCGACTTTGCTTGCTGGCCTGCTGTCCTGCTAGATTGCTGGCTGACTGGTTTACAACACACGGGGCTAGTTAATGAACTGACTTGCTCACCTGCTGTCTCGCTAGATGGCTGGCTAGTTTGCTGGTTGACTGGTTTAAGACAGGCTGGCTGGCTGGCTAGCTAACCGACTTGCTTGATGGCTAAATTGCTGGAAAGTTATCTGGCTGGTGGGACAAATGACTTGCTTGCTGGATGAGAAACTGAATGAATTAATGAATGAGTGCATGTGTAAAGGTTGTTTACGGTAATCAACCAGGAACCCATTCAATGAATTAACAACTCAATGAATGAACTGATAAAAGAATTGCTTCATCAGTTGTTCTCATTCACTTAATTACTCAATCACTCACTCAACCACTTACTCAGTGATTCTCATGCAATCGCTCACTCAACTACTTACTCACTCATTCACTCACTCAGTCACTTACTCAATCACTCACCCACCTACTTACTTACTGTTAATCGTCTGAATGACTTTCAGGGCAAAACGAGCGTTAGGAAGAGCTACTTTCCAGAATGGAACGAGGTGCTGAGGTTCGTCGACATGTTTCCACCGCTTTGCAACCGCATCAAAATCCAACTGGTAGACGAAGATGCCGTCTCCAACGAAACGGTTGCGACGCACTTCATCGAACTATCACAGATCATGGACCCTGGCAGCGAAGATGGTGAAGGTACGTGGAATTATGGGGTGTGTGGTGGTCTAGTGGTTAGAATGCTGGACTGTCAACTGAGAGGTCGGGGGTTCAAATTCCCACCAGGGCAGAAACCTGTTTCGAGATTTCTGCTCCACCTGCACCCCTAGCCAGCTCTGTTATAATGAGTACGCTGACCATACACTGTTGGTAAGAAGACGAGATGATAAAGGAGAGGACTGGCCATCTGCCCTCGTATGCTGAGGCTAAAAAAATTAAGTTGCTTACGCTTTCTTTTACCTATGGCTGACTCTCGAGTTAGTTTATGGGACTGCTTTCATCTTTCTGTTCTCTACAACACATGCTTATATGGGGTCGATAGTGTAGTGGGGGTCCATAGTGTAGTGGTAACATCAGTGGCGTGAAGAGCAGCAGGTAGCGGGATCGCTTCCCGAACCCTCCCAAAAGGTCCACTCAGCCTGTCATTCGCGAGATGGCGCATTCGTTAAATTAGATGTAGGACGTGACGGGCGCCTTGCATGGCAGCCGTATACAGTTAAATTCGACTCCTGTAATAACTTTTGATCATCCTGCATTGTGTCAGTTTGAAATTAAACGAAGATTATCATTGTTATATAACAAATAGCCTGTGTGTGTGTGTGTGTGTGTGGTCTGACTGGACATGTGGCAGTAATTGGTAACTACTTAATTAGAAACTAATTAATTAGCTGCAGAATCTTAATTACCTATCACTGACATGTGGGACTGTGAGTGCTGGTGCTATGCTGCCTACATTCAGACTCGGTCAGGTCTACCTGTATGTTTTACCTCTTTGTACTTGAGCTTTGCTTACCTGGTCACAGGTATGCTGCCTACATTCAGACCGAGTTGAGTCTACCTGTATGTCTTACCTGTTTTTACCTGTTTGCTTACCTTTGCTCAGGTATGCTACCAACATTTGGACCAAGTTGGATCTACATGTATGGGGCGCAGCGCAACTACAAGATCCTACCTGGTGATGACAACCTGAACGAGGGAATTGGAGAGGGCACTGCCTATCGGGGTCGACTGCTTGTGTCCTTGAACACGACCTTTGAACCTGGTGGGGTGACAGGACCGTCAGCCGTCTACAAGGAGAAACTGCAGACCGGACGGGTAGTTGAATGTAACTGTAATTGTAAGAGAACATTTATATAGCACCAGTTCAGCGAAACTCTGCATATGGTAATCAGTCATTTTAGGAAACGAGCTGTCTGTTTATTTTCATTTCGTTGTTGGAACCACGACCTTAGACCAAACCTGACCATACTTTTC
The DNA here is from genome assembly GCA_020284085.1 of Aporrectodea caliginosa. Lineage (NCBI taxonomy): Eukaryota > Metazoa > Annelida > Clitellata > Crassiclitellata > Lumbricidae > Aporrectodea > Aporrectodea caliginosa. The sequence goes on from JACEVL010006441.1 coordinate 1,639,028, forward strand.
TTTACCTGGAACCAAACCTGACCATACTTTTCTTTACCTGGAACCAAACCTGACCATACTTTTCTTTACCTGGAACCAAACCAGGCCTGACCATACTTTTCTTTACCTGGAACCAAACCTGACCATACTTTTCTTTACCTGGAACCAAACCTGACCATACTTTTCTTTACCTGGAACCAAACCTGACCATACTTTTCTTTACCTGGAACCAAACCTGACCATACTGACCTTGACCTGAAACCAAGTCTGACAATACCTGTGTCGTCACCATCCTCATCATTATCGCTATTTTGTTAGTCATCATCACTAATGTTGCCATCATCATCATCTTGGACTTCATAATCAGCGTCATTGCTTTCATCACTGTTGTCGCCATTAATGATAATGATGATGAACCAGTTGCAATGGTGACGACCATAATTTTCTTTACCTGGAACCGACCTGACCATACTTTTGATGATGATGAATGATGATGATACTCATCATACCTGGAATCACCTGACCATACTTTTGTTGTTTTGCTATCATCTTCTTTTGATGATGAGTTTTTACTCGTCTTTGTTGAGTCGCCAACCTATTCTTTATTGTCGTATAATCAGCGTTGATTGTGTTTGCAGCTGGGAGACTTGCCGAGAAAACCATTCATCATCTTTGCTACGATCTTCGAAGCGTGCATGATCGATCGAGAACTGAAAGACAAACAGATCTACTTTGAGCTCAGCTTTGGTGAGCAACCACCACAGCCTTCAGTTGGATTCAATTCCTCCTCTGCTTATCTTTCTTTACACTCCAGTTCTAAACACCATCGACTCTAGCTGTTTGACTGTCTACCTGCTTGACCATTGAAACCAAATCTAGCCATACCTGCCTTGACCTGGAACCAAGCCTGACCATAGCTGTCTTGACCTGGAACCAAACCTGACCATTACTGTCTTGACCTGGAACCAGGTCTTACCATACCTGCCTTGACCTGGAACCAAGCCTGACCATATCTACCATGACATGGAACCAAGCCTGACCGTAACTGTATTGACCTGGAACCAAGTCTAACCATACCTGCTTTGACCTGGAACCAGGTCTTACCATACCTGCCTTGACCTGGAACCAAGCCTGACCATATCTTTTCTTTACCTGGAACCAAGCCTGACCATAACTTTCTTTACCTGGAACCAAGTCTAACCATACCTGCTTTGACCTGGAACCAGGTCTGACCATACCTGCCTTGACCTGGAACCAAGCCTGACCATTCTGGCCATGACATTGAACCAAGCCTGACCATAACTGACCTTAACCTGAAACCAAGCCTGACCATACTGGCCTTGATCTTGGACCAAGCCTCACGATACCTGTGTTGTCATCATTCTCGTCATTATCGCCATTGTTTTCATCATCATCAAGAATGTTGCCATCATCATCATATTGGACTTCATAATCAGCGTCATTGCTTTCATCACTTATCGCCATTGATGATGATGGTGATGATGAAGACAATAGTGATGATAATAATAATGTTTATGATGATGAAGCAAATGATGATGACGATGAATGATGATGATGATGATGATGATGATGATGATTAATACTTTTGTTGTTTTGCTATCATCTTCTTTTGATGATGAGTTTTTACTCGTCTTTGTTGAGTTGCCGACCTATTGTCATGTAATCAGCGTTGATTGTGTTGCAGCTGGGAGACTTGCCGAGAAAACCATTCATCATCTTTGCTACGATCTTCGAAGCGTGCATGATCGATCGAGAACTGAAAGACAAACAGATCTACTTTGAGCTCAGCTTTGGTGAGCAACCACCACATCCTTCAGTTGGATTCAATTCCTCCTCTGCTTATCTTTCTTACCACTCCAGTTCTAAACACCATCGACTCTAGCTGTTTGACTGTCTACCTGCTTGACCATTGAAACCAAATCTAGCCATACCTGCCTTGACCTGAAACCAAGCCTGACCATAGCTGTGTTGACCTGGAACCAAGCCTGACCATTACTGTGTTGACATGGAACCAAGCCTGACCGTAACTGTATTGACCTGGAACCAAGTCTAACCATACCTGCTTTGACCTGGAACCAGGTCTTACCATACCTGCCTTGACCTGGAACCAAGCCTGACCATATCTACCATGACATGGAACCAAGCCTGACCGTAACTGTATTGACCTGGAACCAAGTCTAACCATACCTGCTTTGACCTGGAACCAGATCTTACCATACCTGCCTTGACCTGGAACCAAGCCTGACCATATCTACCATGACATGGAACCAAGCCTGACCATAACTGGTGACCTGGAACCAAGCCTGACCATAGCTGTGTTGACCTGGAACCAAACCTGACCATATCTGCTTTGTCAGGATTCAATGAGCCTGTCAGTCTGTTGCTAACTTGCTACTGACAGAAAGATTACAAGGTTCTTTAAATGCAGCATCCAACTATTATGTACATAGCCTATGGACGTACATATCTGTATGTGCATACATATGTAACTTCATAAGTACGTACATACTTATTTATGCAGATGAACTATTTATACACTTATTTAGGTGCATATATATACATACTTATTAGAAGTACATTCCTTCTTATATAGGTACATAAATATGGACATACTTATTTAGTGCATTAGTACATACCTATTTATTTAGGGGCATAAGTATGTACTTATTTATTTAGGTGCATAAGCACGTACCTACTCATGTAGGTGAAAAATATGTACATACTTATTTAGGTGCATAAGTATGTACATACCTATTTAGGTGCATAGGTATATACATACATAAATACATGAGTACGTACATGCATACAAGACCTACTCTGTGGCTGATTGTAGCTGTGCCATTAATATTTCCTTTACATTCCTTTGTAAACCTCAGGCAAATACGGCAACACTTTGGACGGCAAAGGTGCGAAGGCATTGTTTGAGAGCAGTGACAAGCATGACGATGACGACGATGTGGATGAGGGAGAGGGTGCTAACAAAGCCCTGATAAAGCAGAGGAAGGAGGAGGAAGCAAAGCTGCCTTGTCACAGCATCACGCAACCAATGATGATGACGATGATGGACAAGACCTACGGATTTCTTCCGATCGGAGAGGAAAAGCCGTGTCTGTATGTCGTCGGAAATTTTGAGGATTTCCGTAAGCGACTGCTGCACAGCAACCTTCTGGGTGCGATGGCAAATAAACTCGTGAGTATTTTAGTCCAACTTCCAATTGGATAATCAGCAGATATAGATTTACATATTATCTAATAACATTAAAAAAAGCAGTTAATATTTGTATTAACTGTTTAACTGTCATATCATTTATTTGCTATTATTATAGTGTATTATTAATATTATTAATGGGACACAGTGGTGTAACGGTATGTTCTGTGCCTTGTAACCGGAGGATCGCAGGTTCGAATCTACCTCAAGCCACTGCGTAGCGGCCTTGGACAAGTTGCTCACCCACAATTATCTGTGAGGAAGGCAATGGGAAACAACCTCACTCATCTCATCCCCGGGTGGCATAAAAGCCAATGGACCTACCTTCGGGCAGAAAAACTCATCATCATCATTGTAGTTTATTATTAATTTGTCTGATTATTCGTTTTTGTTTTTGTTCAAAATTCAGATCTAACCATCTGACTGTCTACATGCCTAGCCCCTTTGGATCTTGACCTGGAACCGATTTTTACCCTGCCTGCCTATCAACCTTGTTTTGACTGAGCACCTGTAAATAACCTGGTTCCCACAACATGGCTTTTATGGCACCATAGAGATCTCGAGATTACGATTAATTAAATTTAGATTTAAAATTTTATATTTTCTGTTGTGAAATTAGAATGAGGCTCTGGATGACGTCAGGGAGATGATCAAGAACAAGCACAATGAGGCGCATCGCAGACTGAAGGGCGCCATGCAAGAACTGATGGCCGACTGCGCCAAATATCGTCGCCATGCCGACACCCTCCGGTCGGGAGTTGGAGCGGGAAGAACAAAACTCGACAAACACCTGCGCAAGTCGTGTCTCGACTTCGTAGTGAGTAACTGAGCCTCTTACATTGTAATTGTAATTAAGTAAGTAAGTAAGTAACCTTTATTTGTACCTCCCTCGCCATCTCATCTTCCCATTGACAGTGTACAGTTAGTGTACTCAGTATAGCTGAGTTGGCTACGGGGGTGCATATGGAGCAGAAAATATCGAACCAAATTTCAGCCATGGCGGGGATTTGAACCTCTGACCTCACCATTGACAGCCCAGCATGCTAACCACTACACTATCGAGCACCCCATCATTTTATTTATGATTAATAATGAGCTTCGAATTTAAAATAGTCATTAATATTGATTACAATAACAGATTATAGTTATGTTTATGGTTGTGTCTTTGTACGTTTTAGAAAAAGGCGGCAAACATGGCCGAGGGAGTTCGAAAGACGACTTTTGCGCACAACGTCATGATCAAATTCTCGGACGCACGGGACATCGCTCGACGGTTGGAACACTTCTCAAAAGAGGTCAGTGTTGTCCTGCTGTAGAGAAACATTTAGGTCAGGTTCGATAGGACACTGACTCATTCTTAACCGATCCAACAACAGCCTTCGAAATCTATGCCGTTAAACACCTACATGCAATACAATACAACTGCAGTTGATATTGCTCTCCTTGCAAAATTCAGAAGTGTGTGTGACCATACGACAGAACATCAACAACACTGAGCAACTGTGCAACACAAGGACTTGCTCAAGGTCCTTACGCAGTGACAGCGTCAATGGAAGCTCGAACACACTATCTCCGCGTTACAGGCTCAGCGCTCTATTTATTTGACTACCTTGTATGTTGTCTGCTGATAATTCCATACTCAATACTTATTAACTTAATTCTATATTCAATATTTATTTATTAACTTAATTCCATACTCAATATTTATTTATTAACTTAATTCCATACTCAATATTTATTCATTAACTTTATTCCAAACTCAATATTATTTATTTACTTAATTCCATACTAATATTATTTATTAACTTAATTCCATAGTAATCCATACTCAATATTTATTTATTATTAACTTAATTCTATTCTGAATATTTACTTATTAACTTAATTCCATACTCAATATTTATTTATTAACTTAATTCCATACTCAATATTTATTCATTAACTTTATTCCAAACTCAATATTATTTATTAACTTAATTCCATACTAATATTATTTATTAACTTAATTCCATACTAATATTATTTATTAACTTAATTCCATACTAATATTATTTATTAACTTAATTCCATACTAATATTATTTATTAACTTAATTCCATACTAATATTATTTATTAACTTAATTCCATACTAATATTATTTATTAACTTAATTCCATACTAATATTATTTATTAACTTAATTCCATACTAATATTATTTATTAACTTAATTCCATACTAATATTATTAATTAACTTAATTCCATACTAATATTATTTATTAACTTAATTCCATACTCAATATTTATTTATTTATAAACTTAATTTCATGATCAATATTTATTTATTCTCTGTTTACATGATTCTGTTTAGCCCCAAAATTCCATACTCAGTATTTATTTATTTATTAACTTAATTCCATACTCAATATTTATTTATTTATTAACTTAATTCATACTCAGTATTTATTTATTATTAACTTAATTCCATACTCAATATTTATTCATTAACTTTATTCCAAACTCAATATTATTTATTAACTTAATTCCATACTCAATATTTATTTATTTATAAACTTAATTTCATGATCAATATTTATTTATTCTCTGTTTACATGATTCTGTGTAGCCCCAAAATTCGCTGCCGGATGTGCTGTTGTGGATGATCTGTGATAAGCAACGTATCGCTTACTACCGTCTTCCGGCCAAGGACCTCTTCCACTCCGGAGATCGGGAATTGATCGGAAAGCACTGCGGAAAATCTCAGACGATATTTCTCAAAGTATTACACTGTCAATCTTCAATCAATCAATCAATCAATCAGTCAATCGATATAAACTTGATATAGCGCCCCTTCAAGATAGGCCTACCTACTCAGAGGTGCTCCTGGCCCAGCCACAGCCGAAAAGAACGGTTTAAAGCAATTTATGGAAATTTATTTATTACTTTATGCCAATTATTTAAGACGTCACAGTGAGTAAATTTGAATCCAGTGTTTTAATTGTCAAAAACGAGCTTGTGGGAGGGGATTGAAAATTTTACAGATTGCCAAAGTAAATGAGCGCGGGTCAAAATCTAATGTCAATATGTTGAACCTGATGTAACTGACGACTCGTGAGATGTTTTAGTTTCTTGAACCCCACAACATCTTTTCAGTCACTTGGATGAGTGTTTGAATAAAAGCGAGGGAGGGTTGAATCCCAACGCCGCAGACAACTAAAACACTGGATGTATGCAGTGGCGTCTACCAATGGGGAGTGGGGGAGAACGATCTCCCATGGTTGTCGAAGTGAGGGCTTTTACGTTTTGGACATAAACTACTGGGATTGATTTCTGATAATATAAAGGCCTGCAATACGAAAATTAATACAATCGGGGATTGAGGGGTTTGTTCACCCATTCCTGGTGGGTGGGGGGTGGTGATTAGACGCCACTGGATGTACGCCCTATCCTGTGTAACTGCCAAAATAAACGAGCACAGGTCAAAATCCAATGTAGTCAATATTCAATATGTCCAGGATGTCCAGCTCACTGTGCAGGTGGAGTAAATAAAAAAAATGGTTGGAAGTTAATTTGCAAATGAAATGATATTGCAATTGGTCTTGGTTTGCCGTGACAGAAACCGGGGAAGAAGCTGTTTGGTCAGTCGGGTTGGATGGTCCAGGCGAAGTTGAACATCCAGCTGTGGCTGGGAGAATACACTCCGCAAAAGACGGTCAAGGACTACATGGAGAACCTTCCGAGAGGATACGAACCGATGTACGTCGACGAAGACTCTGAGAAACCACCGATTGCTCTGACATATCGAGGTAAATGGGTCGAGTAGGGCAGAGGATGGGTATGGATTGGGGAAGAAATTGGCAAATTAGAATTAGTTAAATTGCTAATCGATTAGAATTAGCAAAATCTTGTAGCTATTTGACACAAATTAGAATTAGCTGTTTTTCTAATCGATTAGCAAATTGATTAGTTAAATTGCTAATCAAGTAGAATTAGAATTATCAAAATCTTTTAGCTAATTGATTAGAATTATAATTAGTTGTTTGTCTAATCGCTTAGCTAATTGATTAGAATCTAATCGATTAGTTACCAACTTCTGGTTTAGGGAAGTTCAAGTAAGGTCAGGTAAAGAAAAGATAATTAATTAACTGATTATTCTTACATAGGGAGGTAAATGGGTAGGGTAGGGTAAGGAAATGGTATATTTGGGCAAGTTAAGGCAAGGTGAGGTAAAACTGGCTTCAGCAAGTACAGTAAAGTTAAGCAAAGTCGAGCTCGGTTTGTGTGGTACTTTAATGAATACCATGGCACCCGGTGTCCACTCTAAATGGCTGACCGTTCTGGAGTACCATGTCACCTGGTGGGTGTCCATTCCAGTGGCGGCGCTAAGTTGAGTTAGGAGGTAAGCCTTTGCCCTGAGGTAAATCCCGTAAATGTAAGGTAATAGATAAGTAAGATAAGGAAAGGTGCTGCATAGGGTATATGGACTGTCATTTCATTGTAGACGTTAACTAAGGTTGAATTCTTTAGTTGCATTAAGGTGTTGTTTTTTATCAGACACATACATATTCCAGCTGCGAGCCTACATCTTCCAGGCACGGAGTCTAATTGGCTCCGACAGCTCCGGCCTTTCCGATCCATTCGCACGAGTTATCATCAATAACTTCTGCAAAACCACTCAGGTTAACCTGCTCCGTTTTTTTCTGAAAACAGTTCGTTTGTACAATAATTTATAGTTAATTGATATCATTATTATTAGTATTAATATGCGTTCATTAATCGCCACTTTCAAATGACCAGACATCAATTGATGGAGCTGAGCAATTTTGTGAGTAAGGACTCGCTCAAGTACTAATATTAGGGCTGGGCATTTAACGCATTATTAACGTGATTAATTTGTTAATTAATGAATGCAATTAAATTTCTTAACGTAGTTAACGCTATTGTCACTGCACTCAATTCATTTTAGAAATGCTCTAAAAGAATTCTCGATAAACCGCTCAGTTTAAACTTTAAACGTTAAAGACTGAAAAGTAAAAACAAGTAGTAATAAAAGCATGTTTGCATTTTGTTTATTGACTGCAAGCATTTATATAGCGCATATTCAACGTAACTAACGTAACGACATGCGATTAAAAATTAATCGTGTCATTAAATATTTTAATCATGTGATTAATTTCAATTAAAATTTTTAATCGTTGCCCACCCCTAATTAATATGCATTCATTAAGCACCACTTTCTAATGACCAAGCATCAATCGATTGCGCTGAGCAACTGTGAATTAAAGACTTGCTCAAGGTCCCTTGCTACACAGTAACCGTCTCGGGAGGGGGTATCGAATCCGTACTCTCCACGTTACAAGGTGGGCGTCCTAACCCACTGGATGGTGTTGTTTATAGATCATCGAGGAGACGCTGTGTCCAACATGGGACGAATCTCTTGTCATCGATAACATTCTCGTTTACGGACTGAAACAGGATCTTCTCTCCCATCCACCCTTGGTCATCGTCGAGGTTTTCGACTACGACAAAGTGGTCAGTTCAGTCAGGCAATCAATCTACCAATTAATTAGCCAGTCAGTCAATCAATGAGAGACAATGACGTAAATCATTTAGCCAGTCAATCTGGTAGACAACCAGTTAAATCAATAAGTTTTCAATTTGCGTTAAGGTCAGTTAGCCCAATCACTCAGCCAGTCAGTGAATGACTCAGGGTGTCAGTCAGTCTGCCAGTCACTTAAGTCAAGCAGCCAGGGAGCTAGCCAATGATTGGCTCAAATAGCATGTCAATCAGTCAGAGGTATTCATTTAATTCAGTTATTGGTACCTGTCAAAAGCAATCTGTCAATTAGTGAATCACACATATACCTGGTTAGCTGCTTTAAATCTTTGACTGTTATTGCTGTGTGAATTGTTTTGATAAATTCTACTGTCCAGTGACTGCTGCATTTGTTTACGTACTTATGCATGCCTAATCAGGGTCAGCCAGAGTTTCTGGGTCGGGTCATAGCTTCGCCAAAGGTCACCTTAGAAGACGAGGAGTACATAGAAGCGCAGCTGGATTGGTGGGACATCTATCGAGGATCAAGCAAGGCAGGCCAACTGCTGGCGTCGTTCGAACTGCTTGAGGTTAGCCAAAACAAAATATAACGATTTTTACTTCCAATTTGTAATGTAATGTAATGTAATAAAACATTTATAAAGCGCCACTTAAGAGTCTCTCAGAAGCGCTCAACACGTGCATTTAACAGGAGAGTGCAATAGTCTAGTGGTTAGCATGCTGGACTGTCAACCGAGAGGTTGGGGGTTCAAATCCCTGCCAAGGCAGATGTTTTGTGTCGAAATTTCAGTTTGACCTACGCAACTCAGCTGTAATGAAAACACTGACCATACAATGTCAGGGGGAAGATGAGACGTCGAGGGAGAGGGCTGGCCACCCGCACTTGTATGCTGAGGCTAAGAAAATGAAGTCGCTAACACTTTATACCCATAACTGCCTCAAGGGTAGCTTATGGGACTGCTCTTCTGCTCTTCCTCTAACTTGAAACAGTTTCACTGAGTGCCTGGGCTGTATGATAACGTGCTATAGAAGTGAGCAAGTCTTTAAAGTGGGTTGCACTCTAGGAACAGAGTGGTTCATTATTGTGAATACCTGATGGAGGTAAGATGGCTGTGAGGATGTATGTATGTGTGCCTACATGTATGGGATGTTTGTGTGTATGGTATATCTGTATATATGATGCATATGTATGTAAGTATGTATGATTGTATGACACTTGATGATGATAAGAATCAATTAAATACGGTGTATTGTTGTTATTGTAGGGCAATGACTTGGGTCTGCCTCCTCTTCCTCCGGTTAAAACGTCCTTAAGGACTCCGATTATGTCTCTTCCACCTGGAATCAGGCCGACGATGAAGGACTTCCGATTAGAGGTGAGGTTCTCGACTGTTATGGTGATGACGTGTTAACAGTGGCTAAGGCAATAGTTGTTGGTACTTGTAAATGTCCACGTTTTTCTATATAGACCACATGGCTTCGACCCTTCTCACTTTTCAATGATCGAGTGAGAGCCTTCACCACCGCTGCTCGTTTGAATGGGTGCCACGCCATTTAAGGTCCCCGTGTATGGACCTATTTCTCTAAGTTTTATGAAGAGCTCGTGGACAACCGCCTTTATGGCTATGTAAATAACTCGAATATTATCTACAAATCTCAGCATGGATTTCAACCAGTCCACTCCCCTAGATGGCCCTGCTGAATATGCAGGACATGATATCTAAAGCCATGGAAAATAATGAATATTCAGTGTTTTTTTATCTTGATAAGGCGTTTGATACAGTCGATCATAATATCCTGCTAGAAAAGCTAGAAAACTATGGGATTAGGGGGACACAGTTCAAGTGGTTTGTTAGCTACTTGAGAGCCGTGCACAGAGAGTCCTCTGTAATGGTACTCTCTCTAAGCTGGGATTGCGTAAATATGGAGTTCCACAAGGTTCCAATCTTGGACCACTCCTATTCCTGCTCTAAATTAACGTGGCTTGTGTCTCCCCTACACGTTTTTTTTATATTATTTGCTGATGACACCAACGTTTTTTACTCCCATAGTTTTAAGATTAAAAGTTAACGAGTGGAGATTTTGTTCGGTTGCCATTTAGATTGTCTTCCATGGAGTCCGTGAGTTGCCTCGCATCCAGTTGTTGACCGTCGACCATCCGCGAATTGCGGTCGAATGTGCCGGACGCATTCTCATGTCCATTCCGATCGTCGACATGGAAAAGAATCAGAACTTTGAGAGACAGGTCGACTTCATCGACGTGGTCAGCAAACTTAAACTTACATCTGTTTGCCGAGATACCTTATCTGACCTTACGTTACATTACCTGATTTGACCTAAATTGCTGGACGAACTTACCCTACATTATCTGACGATGTAATGTTACCTTACCTTAGATTATCTTACCTTTCATTACCTTCCCTTGCCTGATCTTGCCTACTTATCTTGCATTACCTTACTTGACAGCGCATTGGATAACACACTGGCATAGAGAGCGACAGGTACTGAGATCGAGTTCCGTAGGGCGGACATGCTTTGTAGGCTGCTATACTAAATAGTGCCGTGTATTGCAGGCTGTCTGTTCTGTTAGTGGTTAAGATTTATGTCTGCTGTCATTTGTGTTCTTGTGAATTGTTTAATTGCCATAACTTGTAAATGTACAGCGCAGTGCGTTTGTCAGGCGCTTCAATAAGGAAAAGATATTATTATTATTATTATACATTACTGTACATACCGTAACTGTGCAATTGCTGAGAGCCTAGCCAGTTTACTGCCTTGTATAATTTTGCACTTTGGGAAAATGACTGATCTGTGATGAAGGCTGCTGCCTAGACAAGGGAGAGAAGAAAGAGTGGGAAACAAGACCAGACTATGAAGTTTAAATCTGTGGTATGGTTGAGTTAAAACTGTTCAAACGGTTGATTCGAGTGATTTGTTGTTTCGTAGCAAAACGGAATTTAAAAGGAAATAATTTCTTAAATATTCTGTACGGTTGGCAATTGGTTAAATAAAGGATATACTTACTTACTTTGATTCTATGTAATTAATTAATTAATTTTAATGATATGTAACAGGAGCTTCCTGACAACGAACACTTCTGGCCTCCATTGATCATTCGTTGCATTGACAGTCGAACATTCGGTCGGAATATTCTCGTAGGATCGTGTACGATCGACTACATTCATGAATTCGTCTGGAAACCTTCGATAGATGACGCTCCAAAACCCTTCTATGAGCCAAACAGCCCGGCCATTCTCGTAATCAGTCAGTCAGGTAGTCACTTGTTTATCTAGACACCTGTATAGCATGTTTAAAGCGCCTCACCCACCCATTGATTGATGCTTGGTCATTAGATAGTGGCGCTTAATAAATGCATAATAATGAGATGATGATGATGATGATGATGATGATGATGAATTCTGCTGGGTTTGATTTCTTACATGAGGTGGGCCAGCACCTTTCAAACATCTTGGGAGAGGTAGCGTGGGTTTGGTTTCATTTTCTAGCACCGTAAGGCATTGTATAAATCACATAATTATTATTCCTGTTATAAAATTAATAAATTTAATTTTTTTTAAATTAATTAACAAATTTAATAAATTCAAATAAAATAAAAATTAATCATTTAAAAATTATATAATCCCTGCCAGAACTTGACAAGATTTAGCTAACCTAGAAATTTTATTTTAAGTCTCGAGGGATCATGTGTACAACAGGAAAAAAATTAGTTTGGAATAAAAAACTGTTCAAAGTTGTTCTTTGTGTTGCTGATCAGCTCAAAGCAATGGCAACGCTTCTGTGAACGAATCGAACCAGGTGGTGACGTTTCAGTCAGGGTTGCTAATGGCCGGCACCGCCTCCAACTCACCTCTGCCCAATCAGAATGGCCCTGCCAGTTTGACAGGCGTTGAAGTTCAAGTGATCTCGCCAAACACCAAGGGACCTGGAAGCAAAGCAAGTGGATCAAAGGTACCTAATCTAAACTAATCTAATCTAAATTATAATCTAATCTAATCTAATCCCATCTAATCTAATCATGCATGAATTATTTAAGAAACCAAAAGGAACATTACTGATTGCCATACCGTAGCACCATGCTGTCTCCTCAGCTTGACCTCCCCGGAGTCTGACCTGGCACCAGAACGGTCAGAGCAGCCTGCCTATTGCAGACTTCATTTGATATAAGCTGGTCACACTGACACAGCTTTTGTGTGGTGCTGATAAATTTAGGATATTTACGTTTACATTGCATTTACATTGCATTAACATTGCATTTACATTACATTCACATTACATTCACTTTTACATTACAGTTACATTACATTTGCATTACATTTACAATACATTTACATTTCCATTACATTTATGGTACATTTACATTACATTTACTTTTTTACATTTTTGCATTTACAATACATTTGCATTACATTTACATTACATTTACATTACATTTACATTGGCCATTTATCATTTGTGGTGCAGCACAGGGTGTTCTGGTTGTGCCTCTGTCCTGTACTTCTGCGATGCAACACGGTAACTTTACCGTGTTTGACCCTTTGTTCTGGAGCAGCCCGCCATGCAGCCTGATACCAGCTTTCGTTGATCTATTTGATTGTATTGTGCTATCAGATCTGTAATCAGAAGTCTTCCCCTTGAGGTGCTATATAAATGGACAGTTATGATTACCATTGCAGTCTGTGTTGGGTTATGGATGCCCTTGATGACTTAGCTGTGTTACTACGGCACCATAGAAATTGTTCTTCTTATTATGCTTGCTAGGCTCGGAAGTCAGCCACGAAGCCAGTGGAAGAGGTCATGAGCAGAAGCAAGTACAGGGAGTTGATCGCAGAACTCGACTGGTGGAGCAAGTACTACATAACGAAGCAGGAGGCTGCAGCAATGGCTTACGTGAGTCCACCATTTACTCAATCAATCAGTCAATCAAACTTTATATAGCGCCCCTTCAAGATTCCTACTCAGAGGCGCTTGCAACCCAAGCCAAGCAGAAAAAAATAGTACTCGTGCTGCTATTAATTTAATTTACTACTTACTTAATGAACTCGGACATCAATCTGGCACCGCTTTCATCTCATACATTTCTGTGTGTAGTACATAGTTGGAAATGTATCGGAAGTATTTTGTTATTTCTCCATTTATTAAGCACCAATATCTCTCCAAGCATCAATCGATGGTGCTGTGAAATTATGCACAGAGGACTTGCTCAAGGTCCCTACAGTATAATTATTGGTTCAGCATTTCTAGCTGTGTCCTACATGGTGAAAGACACGGGAAAGGAGGTTCAGAAGGAGGGATGTGCAGATGGTATGTGTTTTAGAAGGGTGGATATGCCCAGGTTTTGACATTTTATTGAATTTCTCTTTGATTACAAACTTTTTTAGAAATATGCTGAAAATGTCTCTGGGTGTTATTCCTTAAGGTTAGTCATAAAATATGTTGGGTTAATATTTAGGAAAAGTCTAACAGAGGTTGTTAGGCAGTCAGCAAAGTTAACTGATTAGAGGTCGTAAACTTAGCAGTTAGCACTTTGACCATGAGCTGCATTTTGTTTCCCAGTCTTTGTTAAAGTGCTAAGGCTTGCTTTGGTGGTAAATAAGTCAGATCCAAGGAGCTGTTAGTTAAGGATTAATCTTCACTCTATATTGGGTACTGAGTACTGACTGTTTAGAAGAATTCGTAATTCTTGTGTGTTTTTATATTTCAGGAAAACAACAAAAAAGAAAGTAAGGTTCACATTTTCACAAATCTCAGCTCTCTCTTCCTTTAGGATTGAACTTGAACTGAATGGCAGTGCCTCTGGGCGAATGTCTAGTAGAGATACTGTGTAGAGTTTCGGAATGAATTACTAAACTGACTGACTGAATGAATGACTGACTGACTCATTGAATGAATGAATGAATGAATGAATGAATGAATGAATGAATGAATGAATGAATGAATGAATGAATGAATGACTGACTGACTGACTGACTGACTGACTGACTGACTCGAATGAATGAATGAATGAATGACTGACTGACTGACTGACTGACTGACTGACTGACTGACTGACTGACTGACAATAACAAAACTGCCTGGTAGTGGACAACAGTGAATGTACCTCGATACCAGGACACCAAACATTTTGTCCATTAGCTCTCTAGCCACATTAGTTTCTACCCTGAGAAGACATTTACTTTTAACAATGCACAAAGGAGGAGAGGTGGCTATATTATTGTAAGTCAGTCGGTCTAGTCACAATTGTTATTAGAAATTTATATAGGACAACTTGAGGATAAAAATAATTCGGAGTGGTCTCGGTGCTAGCCTATACTATTATGATGTTTAAGGGGCCGTCCATAAATGACGTCACGCAATTTTGGCCGATTTTGAACCCCCTCCCCTCGTCACACTTCGTCACAAAAAGCAACACCCCCTTGAAAAATGACGTCACAAAGCTCTGACCCCCCTAAAACCAAAGTTCCATGGCATAGCAAAATGCTCTTTTGTGGAACAAATAGGGAGAGCATGCATATTTTAAAATCTAGCGGTGACCAAATATTGAAATAATTAGAAAATTATTAATAATGGTGCCCGTATACACTAAAATAATAAAAAAATAATGAAAATTTGATACTCACAATTAGTGCTGTTATTGTTAAAATTAAATTGTTGTTAATTGTTAAATTTAATTACATAGACATGGTGTGACGTCACACCTCTCAGACCCCCTCCCCACCCCCATGTCACACATCGTCACAAATTTCCGACCCCCCTCCTCCTTAGGTGCGTGACGTCATTTATGGACGGCCCCTTATTGTCTTTAAGAACAGCAATTTTATCAATAAGAAAATACTGCAAAGAATGTCTTGTATAATATTATTGGGTATCTTGGTAGGTATTTTGTTTGGTATGTAATAAGAAATGTAATATGTGGGTACTGTAATTGTGATTAGTAATTTATTTAGCTCCACTTAAGAGGAAAGTAATCAGGGATGCCTTCTGCGCTAGTAAGGGGAGGAGTGTAGTAAAGGGGAGCAGTGTAGTAAGGGGGAGAGTGGGGCACTGGAGGCAGTCTAGACCCTATTATTGTTTGATGGGATTCACAGTTTTAGTTACGCATTTAAGGATAGTCTATCTGCGTGCTGGACTGTCCACCAAGAGATTAGGGGTTCAAACCCTGTCTGGGCATCCATACCCTATTGAGCTATAATGAGTACATTGACTTACACTGTCGCGGTTAATTACTGTGTAGGGACTCACAGGAGGCGAGGGAGAGGACTGGCCTTCCACTCTCTTATGCAGAGGATAAGAAAACTGAAGTTGCTAATACTTCATACCCATGGCTGCCTCTTATGCTCGTTTAAGGAACTGGTCTTCTTCTTGTTTGGCACAGTGGCCGATTGGTTAGACTCCGTTAGAGTGCTCAGTCTGTAACATGGAAAGGGTATGGGTTAGAGCCTCCACTCAGGTGGTTAATTACTGTGTAGGGACCTTCAGCAAGTCCTTCACTTACAATTATTGCTCAGCATCATCGATGTTCTGTCGTATTGTCATGTGCCCTTCTGAACTTCAGAAGGAGGGCAATATCAACTGCAGTTGTATTGTATTGTCAAATACCGTTGTATTGTAATATACTATTCTTCTCCTGAAAGACTTAAGATAGAACGTGATACCTGAAATTACAGCAGCTCTGTGTTTTTCTGCCAATTTTGCTGACATTAAGGTGTAGCAGTTATCCAAGATGAACCAGGTAAATGGAAAGTTGGGTATATAATGTGCATGACTATTGCATGAGTACTGCCAGATTGACCTCTATATTGGTTTGTGTTTCTGGGTTAGGGCTTTATAGTCATATTGTATTTCATGATGTTGTATTTAATTAAAATTGTATTTCATTTCATTATATTTTATATTATTTCATTTATTTTATTTCATTATATTTTTATTTCATTATATATTTTATTTCATGATGTTGTATTTCATTAAAATTGTATTTCATTATATATTATTTCATTTCATTATATTGTATTTCATTATATTCATTATAATTTCATTATATTGTATTTCATTATATTTTATTTCATTATATTTCAGTGCACTACTGTCTTCATTTGGCTGCATTGTATTTCCTTCTGTTTTATCGTATTTTATTTTATTTATTTTTCTTGTTGTCGTCTTTTGTTATTATATCTGTGTTAATTATCACATTGTCTTTTACATAGGTGTCTTTTGTCCAATTATATTATCTGCTTATTTGTCAGTGCATGGGGATCTGAGGTTTAACTTGAAAGGGTGTCTTTTCATTGCTAAGAATTATACGCCATTCTGCTGATCTGCATGAACAAGTGCATGTGTAGCTAACAATAGTAATGTTTCTCAAACTTTATAGGTCGTTAACGTTATTTCTGATTGGATTGATTTATTTTCACTGCTAATTGTTTCGTTTGACAGATGAGTTGTTTCCTTCAGGTAACAATAGTAATGAGCAATTATTGTAAATAGTTGATGAATTATGGATAATTGGGATGTTGCTCGTTTTGGAATTAATCTAGCTTATGCAACCGCACGTATTGTCTAAATGACACATGGAATGGATGAGTCATTTCGTAGTAATCATGTTGTAACACAGAATGGTTGTTAACATAATCACTTTGCAAATTAATCATGTTAGAATATTCGTAATTATAACACGATTTTGTCTTTCAGCTTCTGTCTGTCTTTTATGTCATTTTGGTCTCAACTGAAAAACTGTCAGTTATTGGTTGGCTTATATACATTAAGGCTGTCTGTCATATGCCGAGGGTAGGAAAATTAAGTCGCTAATACTTCATACCCGTGGCTGCCTCGTAGGCTAGCTCAAGAGACTGCTCTTCTAATTCTCTTCTATCTACATTAGGCTGCCTCTGTTTCTGTGGACAGACTTTCTGGGTTTTGAGCTGACTGCGGTTTGATTTTGGTGCGCCATCGGTTGACACTGAATAACCAGCACTTTAAAGCTTGAAATTGCAAAGAGACATTGTCAGCTTTTCTTAAGGCGAACCTGTTTAGATATGTAGATAGCCGTGTTGTAATCGGAAATTTATATAGCACCACTTCAAGGATCAATCAATCAAATTGTGCAT
Source organism: Aporrectodea caliginosa (assembly GCA_020284085.1). Taxonomy (NCBI): domain Eukaryota; kingdom Metazoa; phylum Annelida; class Clitellata; order Crassiclitellata; family Lumbricidae; genus Aporrectodea; species Aporrectodea caliginosa. The sequence continues at coordinate 1,656,894 of JACEVL010006441.1, forward strand.
GATTTACTTTGAAACACAATAAGGTGTTAATGAGGTTTTATGGCTAATGAACTAACACCTTTTGATTAGTTGTGTCAGACACTAACGCTTCTGGAATCTGGTTCCTGTGATGGACTTAATTTAATCAAAGATAAAGTCTCTGTTGTAGGCCTTGTGCTTTGTTCATTAATTTATTCATCATTCTATATACTGATTTAGCAATTATTTATAAAGTAATTGCTTGCGTGATGATGATCAAGCATTAGGAATTTTTAACAACAGTAGTAATAATGATAAAAATAATAATACTAATAATAATAACTATTCAGCACTTCAATGCAGTTGCTTTTTCTAGCACTTTTCTCACCAGCCAATCCATCTGTGAAGACTAGCCATTCCAGAACAACGCACCCCCACAGTTTTGCAATCCTGAGGGATCATATGTACCTCGGGGGAAAAAATAATAATAGATAATAATAATAATAGATAGTAATAATAAATAATAACAATGATGATAATAATTGTGACCTAGAATCAAAGAAGGTTAGTATGCTTTTTGCCTGTGAGCAAATGAAAAGAAATATATTGATTAATTAATAAATAATGAGTTATAATTGAGCGTATTTTAGTCTGATGTTTATAGCACCTTCCAAAACTCCAGAGTTATTTTTTGTGGTTGCAATGATTTAATAATTTTCCCAGATTGGAAAACAATTATTATAGAAGATGTGAAAGTGAGTTTTGACTTGTGTTGAACAGACTACCATGTACAGATGCTCGACTTTTCTACGCTCGACATGAGCAAGCTGGAGAAGGAAATGCAAGAAGCTCGCGAGCGACAGTTAGCGATTGAAAGCGCCAGGGAACCAGACACGAAGAAGAAACGGAAGAAGAAGAAGGGTGCCAGGGCTCGAGTGAAGAAATTTAAGGTAATACTTGAACCAGTTAGATTAGATTAGATTAGATTAGATTTTTAGATTATGTATACATAGATTAGATTACATGATTATACAGGTTGTTTTTTTTAGTTCCGACGAGATTACCATGTTTGAGTTTTTGGGGTTAGGCAAGAATGACAAGATTACCATGTTTGAGTTTTTGGGGTTAGGCAAGAATGTGTTAAGTTATTTTTTAAGGTTAGATTAGTTATTTTAGTTATGGCTAGATCAAATCAAATCGCATTAGTTGAGATTAGATTATATGGTTTGCATTTGGGGCTAAATCAGAATCTGTTGGATGAGGTTCGATTAGATCAGTTTTGTTTTGTGCAAAGGTTCAATCAGAGATGGGCACGATTAGTCAAATTGCTAAATCGATTAGAATTAGAATGAGCTGTTTGTCTAATCGATTAGCTAATCGATTTGAATCTAATTGATTAGTTGCCCATCTCTGGGTTCAATCACATGAGATTTTGATCACATTTATGAGATTGTTTGTCTTTTGGGAGTTTCTCAGAGCATATTAGATTAGGTAAGATTAGATTAGATTATTCACTGTGTATTTTGGCACTATTCAGAGTCTAGTCAATGAGATTAGATTAGATCAGCTTTGTGCTTTGTTGACTTAGATGAGATTAGTTTATTTCAGTTGTTTATGTTTTGGGATTAGGTTGCGATGATTAGATTAGTAAAATTTACTGTTTTTTCATGTTTCAGGGTGTTTTGAACCAGGCGTTTGTGAAGGAGGCGGATGACGATGATTTGTTGGATGATGGATCCGGGGCCTTGAAGGACAAAGACACAGAGAGTGATGACACCAGCCACATCATCCACATACAGGTAGGAACTCACCGCCTGTCTATGGTGTTGTTCTAATACAGGTAAAAACTCACCTGTGCATGACCAGTAAGGTTCCAGATATCTGTGTTTGTGAGTATACAGTGGAACTTGAGAACTTTCAATGCCATAACATGATGGATCCGGGAATAGGCTCCCTTTGGCACTGCGATTGCATCCCAGAATCCACTCTGAATCTTTCCCTTCTTGCCTCAAAACTGTCCTTTTTAGCTGTGCTGGAGTCAGGAGCGCTCCTGAGTAGTAACCTTGAAGGGGCGTTATATAAATCTTCGTAATGAATGAATGAATGAATGATTTGTTCCGGATGTATTGTTAGTACTATCCGGTGGAACATAAGAATGTTCCATTGCATAACATTAAGTGTTCCAGATATCTGTGTTTGTGCTATACAGTGGAACTTGAGAACTTCCATGTTATAACATGATTTGTTCCCGATGTCTTTGTTAGTACTATCCGATGGAACTTGAGAATGTTCCCGAATACCTTGGCTTCAAAAAGTGGTACCAGACGTTCAAACTCTATCGCGGAAAGAAAGTGGATGATGAGGAAGAGGATTCAAACCGTATTTCTGGACTTTTCAAGGTCTGTGCACAGCAATTTCTTTACCACTGTAAATCGTAGTCTAAAAATTCTCCAGTAAGAGCTGAGCAAAAGTCCAAGTGCTGGCCACCAGGTATGCTTGAGCTAATCTAAGAGCTCCAATAGTAGTTCCATTTTCATAGTAACCACGCGGCAATCAGTCATTACTTCAAACAAAATTGCAATCAAAAAAGTTTAGATGGTTGTCTGGAGATATTCCATGTGAAGAACCAGATCTAATTATCATAAATCATAATCGTAAACTCTAGATTTCTAGAACGCTCACAAAAGCGAAGTCACGGGAACCAGCTTATTCACAGGCGCTTATTGGGAGACAAGAGAGGGAAAAATATATAAATGGCCATGGCCATACACAATATATTATACATAGTATCGTGTACATACAAAAAGACAGTGGAGCTGTTCATACACTATATAGTACTTTATATAGTACCTGGTGATGATATGGTTTTCCAGTACATAGTAGGCCTACTGGTATATCTATGTCAGTATATCTAATATATGTCATCTTTGTTATCTGGTCATATATGTCATCTATGGCAGATAATTTATGGCATATAATTATCTTATCTATGTCATGTATGTCAGTGTCTGTACCTGATATAGAAACTATGATTGTAGACATGTATTGTATAAAGCATCTTAGCAAGCGTTGGTTTTCTTTTCATTTCGATCAGGGCAACTTCTGCATCTACAAGATCGCTCCGGAGCAGGTGATCGATCGCGAGACTTCCACAGAGGTCGGATCGAATCAGGACGATAAGGATATGCCAATGCTGAAGTTGATGAAGGGTCTTCCAACCCATCGACCAGTCGACGTCCGAGTCATCGTGTACATAGTCCGGGTGAGTGGAGCATTTCAATCAATCAATCAATCAATTTATATAGTGCCTCTTCAAGGGCTCTACTCAAAGGCGCTCCCGAGCCAGGCCTGATCATAGAGAAAAGTCTTCAATAGGGCATAGAAGGAAGTCAAGTGAATACGAGGAGATAGGCGAAGGAAAGATGGCAAGTCATTCCACACTGTTGGACCAAGGACAGAGAATGCCCGGCACTGCATAGTAGCAGTGCGGGCAAATATCCAGTCTTGATAAATGTATAAAACAATTCATCTAAGCCTACAAAGAAACAGAGGAAACAAGACAGAACATGATGGGCAGAAACAGAAAGACCGAACAACACTTTCAGGCTGCTGGATATAAATATTAGATCGACAGACAGATAGGCAGGCAGACAGACAGACAGACAGACAGACAGACATGTCTCCTGTACAGATCCAATACAGACAGACAGAGATAGAACAGACTGACTGAATAACACAGACAGACAGAGACACAGACAGAGACACAGACCAAACAACAGTAACAGGCAGTGGATACAGATTATATTAGATAGACAGATAGACGGACAGACAGTGAGACAAACAGACAGACAACTGAATGACACAAGCAGAGAGGCAGAAATACGGAAAAACAGACCAACGAACATGGAATAGCAGACAGACAGATATGCACAGAGAGAGAGACAGATATTCGCAGAGACAGACAGATATATGCACAGAGACAGACAGATATGCAGAGAGACAGATGAACTGAGTGAATGTGCTGATGAGACTGATGATCATCTTTTCCAGTGTCTCGACCTGCATCCGGTGGATTTCAATGGAATGGCCGATCCTTACATCGTTCTCCACTGTGGAAAACAGAAGATTGTCGACAAGGAACATAAAATCAACAACCAACTGAATCCAGTCTTTGGAAGGTAAAATGAAACACAGGTCAGGTATGGTAAAATGAAACACAGGTAAGGTATGGTAAAGTTGAAACACAGGTAAGGTATGGTAAAATGAAACACAGGTAAGGTATGGTAAAATGAAACACAGGTAAAGGTATGGTAAAATGAAACACAGGTAAAGGTATGGTAAAATGAAACACAAGTAAGGTATGGTAAAATGAAACACAGGTAAAGGTATGGTAAAATGAAACACAGGTAAAGGTATGGTAAAATGAAACACAAGTAAGGTATGGTAAAATGAAACACAGGTAAGGTATGGTAAAATGAAACACAGGTAAGGTATGGTAAAATGAAACACAGGTAAGGTATGGTAAAATGAAACACAGGTAAGGTATGGTAAGATGTCTTGGACTCTATGAAACACAGGTAAGGTATGGTAAAATGAAACACAGGTAAGGTATGGTAAAATGAAACACAGGTAAGGTATGGTAAAATGAAACACAGGTAAGGTATGGTAAAATGAAACATAGAAATTAATATATGGTAAAATGACGATGATTGAACACCTTATGAGTATCATGAAACACATGTAAGGTATGGTAAAATTTAAACTGGTAAGGTATGGTAAGCAATTTGGACTCTCTGAAACACAGGTAAGGTATCTGTAAGTTGAATTGTCACAGATGAAGGTCCATGGTGAGAGAGAGAGTGTGTGTAATTATCTTCGGACCTTTGAATCGTTACGTTTAGATCTATTGCCTTTGAACTTGTATGATATATCCTCTTACCTCTGAATTATTACATTTGTATCCTTTGCCTTTGAACTCATTAGTGAACCCCCGACCTTTGAACTGTTGAATGCAGGTCGTTCGAGTTGGATGTTACATTTCCAATGGAGTCGCTGTTGAAGATCGAGATCTGGGATTATGATACTCTGAGCGCCGATGATCTGATAGGAGAGACTACAATCGATCTTGAAGATCGGTATTTCGCTCCAAACCAGGCGCGCTGTGGCATCCAAAACACATACGAGATGTGAGTTTGAATGTCGTGATCGAATCACACCAAGGTTTATCTTTTAGGTTTTCTGTGTTAGGATAGGTTGCCGTTGATTGATTGATTGATTGATTGATTGATTGATTGATTGATTGATTGATTGATTGATTGATTGATTGATTGATTGATTGATTGATTGATTGATTGATTGATTGATTGATTGATTGATTGATTGATTGATTGATTGATTGATTGATTGATTGATTGATTGATTGATTGATTGATTGATTGATTGATTGATTGATTGATTGATTGATTGATTGATTGATTGATTGATTGATTGCCTTTTATTCGAGGTAGTATGGTTAGTTGTTTCATGAGTAGAATGTTTGATTGATCAATAATTGAATGATTATTGGGTTTACTGCCTGGCCTGATTGGCTGGCTGGCTAGCTGCTTGCCTGGACGGTTGCTTGACTGGTTGGCTTACTGGCTGGCAGGTTGACTGGCTGGTTGCTTGGCATGCTTGCTGGCTGACTGTTTGGCTGGTTAGCTAATTGTACTGAACATCTCATGGACAATCCCTGTCTAAGTTTATTGTAAACGACGGCCTAACTTCTTGAATGGTGGATCAATTGATGACTGACTGACTGACTGACTGACTGACTAACTGACTGACTGACTGACTGACTGACTGACTGACTGACTGACTGACTGACTGACTGACTGACTGACTGACTGACTGACTGACTGAATGAATGAATGAATGAATGAATGAATGAATAGATTGTGTATGGTTTCGTCTGTGTAGATTTGGTTATAATGTCTGGCGTAATCCGTTGAAGCCATCACAGCTTCTTGCCAACCTCTGCTCTGAGAATCGTCTTGAAGCTCCGAAATACCTCCAGGACTCAGTCGTCGTTGGAGGAGTCACCTTCGAAGCTGACGAAGTCGATGGAGGGTACATCGAAAACGAACTCGGTAAGGTCATTCCACCTAATTCCTCTTCCACCTTCTTGTACCGCTGTCGGCTCTGACCCTTTCCCCATCTCTCTCTCCCTACCCCCTGCTCCTCTCCTTCCTGGTCTGTGTCTGTTTCCCTCCTTTTCTCCTATGATTCTAGGCATGCTTTTATTTCGTGATGCATACATACATCCGTACATACACTTTATGTCATACATACATGTACGTGCATGTATATTCATTTCAGGGATTTATATAGCGCCCCTTCAAGAAGCCTACTACAATTATACATGCTTTCACATGTATACCTACTGACGAAGACATTTAATTTAGCACCTTTAACATATGTACTCCATAGATAGGCATGGCATGGTGGCTGATTTGGTTAGAGTGCTAGGGCTGTAACGTGGAGAGTACGGATTCGAGCCTCCACTTAGACGTTCGCTGTGTAAGGAGTAGTAGTAGGGTAGTTTCAGTTTAACAACACTGTGTGATAACAAAGATCATTAGCGTCGCCCTCCTCCTTTATCCAGGCTTGGGACTGGCTCTGACAGAGAACGATCAGTGGCGGAGTTCTAGGGACCTCAGTTAGTGGAAGGAGACTGTGTAGACTTGATGCGGGTTAGTCCTGATTGCATTGAACACGTGCTTGTCAGCTGGAGCCGTATATATTTTTTTAAACTGTGGTTTTGTCAGGTGAGCGCAAACTGTTGATACCAAACGAGCATTTGGCGCTGAAGGTTCTGAAGAACTGGCAGACGGTTCCCGGCGGAAGCCCTCTGGTGCCTGAGCATGTTGAATCAAGAACGCTCTTCTGCGACGAGCGACCAGGAGTCGAACAGGGAAGACTGGAAATGTGGATAGACATGTTTCCCAGGGATAGTCCAATGCCAACAAATGTCGTGGATATATCACCAAGACTTCCAAAAAGGTTCGATTAGTTTTGGTATGGTAAAAGGTTTCTTGTGGCATTACACATAGCGACAGCATCCTTTCTTTGCTATGTGCGTTATTGTTTTGACGGATCTTAGTAAATAAAAGCGTCGTTTATGCGGTGAATTTGATGTGATTTTAGCCCATTTCTTTACAAAATCCTACCGTGACTTTTGAACTTTTTTGCCTTGAATTTCTACTGGCCTTGCCTTTACTATAATGCACAAGGCTTCAAAACATGGTCACTTGAAGTGAAACTGTAGTCAACTTATTTATTAATTATTATTATTTAGTAACTTCTATCGCGACTGTGCTAATGACACACCAAAACCAAGCCGTAATCGGGTCAATAATTCATAATCTGTTGGATAAGGCTGGTCAAAATCCAATAGGTAAAAGAAACCAAGAATCAGTGTATGAGGGATAAGTAAAGTTTTAACAAGGCTGTAATTTTGTACTTAAATGACACTGAAGAAAAGGTAAAATATGGTGTTTGTTCTGTTATTTTTTATTTTCTTAAAGGTTGTAATATCAAAGAATAAATATTATAGGAATGGTTACTCATCGAGAAAATTGTATATCTGTTTCACACTTATTCACAGATGTCGCCTCCATTTCAATTTTTATTTCTGATATTAAATACGGTGTTTTAAGTCTCCATAGGGAATTTTTTACTTCGAAAACATAATTATTCGTTAATTTTCCTTCATAAATATAATGCATTTGTTATGTAAAAAAGACACAACATTTTCCTGACGACCCGATTATCACCCAAAAACTAACACATGACGTTAAATAAGGAGTTTCCAGTTCTCTATATTATAGTTTCTTGATCACAGTATGTACATTTGCTTGGCTTATGCTCCAGACATGTGCACTGTTTCCTTGTGCATTTACTCCATTGCTCACTGATGTGTTTGCTCACTTGCTGTGGTGATTAATGTTTCCAGCTATGAACTTCGCTGTATTATCTGGAACACGGATGAGGTGACGTTGGACGACACAAACGTCCTGACGGGTGAACAGTCGAGTGACATCTTCGTTAAGGGTTACCTGAAAGGGGTCGGGGAGGATGACATGCAGACAGATGTCCACTACAGGTACGTTCATTCTTGCTATACGTATTTATTAAGTGCCACTATCTAATGACAAAGCATCAATCGATGGCACAGAGCAGTTGTGAATGAGGGACTTGCTCAAGGTCCCGACACAGTAACCGTCTCGGAGGAGAAGGCTTGAACCCGTACCCTCCCTCGCAAGGTGAGCGCTCTAACCAGTTGGCTACCTTGTTCCACAGAGGTCTCGTTTTCATGGATCGATAACCTTTGAACTTTTAGGATTTTGGGGCATTGAGGTTAAGCGTTTGTTTAAGGAGTTGCAGGGTTGCCAAGGATCCTGGGAAAACCTGGAAAGTCATGGAATCAGACTTTTAAAAATGTAAGACCTGGAAATACAGGTGTTTCCCACAAAAGTCAGAGAAAGTCATGGAATTTGATACTAGTTAGGTCATGGAAAGTCATGGAAAATAGAAAATCATTAATAGACATATCTCTAATCATGTTTTTAAATTTTGATAAATATTACATTGATGAAACATTTAGAAAGTAGGTCCTTTTTCGTCTAAAATAAGTCTTAAAAGTCATGGAAAAAGGTCATGGAAAGTCATGGATTTTTGTCTTGTTAACCTTGTGGCAACCCTGGAGTTGTTCCTAATTTCAGATCAATGACCGGTGAGGGAAACTTCAACTGGAGATTCATTTTCCGCTTTGATTACCTGAAGGCAGAAGACAAGATCGTCTTCAAGAAGAGCATGATGCTCGGAATGAGCGAAGTCGAGTTCAAGACTCCACCGAACCTAACAATACAAGTCTGGGACGCTGACCTTGTGTCTGCCGACGACTTCTTGGGTTTGTCTAGTTTTACCAGTCTAAGGCTTCAAATACCCAGACACATTTCTCATATAATTTATGCAAGTACGCATGTAATGACGTCCATGCACACATAGATCTCTTCAAGTACATGAAACTAAAGTCTCTCCTCTTCAAGAACTCTCACCCGACTCAACTGATCATCTACCCTCCGACTCTCGACATAAATGACACCCACCTTAGCAGCTACTCTGACCCCTCTGATCCTCTGGAAACCGGACTCGGACCTCCCTCGGACTACTCTTTTGAACAACCCTTCTGACTAGATGCAGCGCTCATGAATAAGCTGGTGCCCTGCACTTGGCTTTCGAGTGGCGCTTTAGGAGTCTGGAGATTACGATTACGAAGTACTCAGACACATTTCCCCTATATATATTGATCCTACCATCGGTTGTTATAGCTACTATTTCCCTATGATTCTACACCTGCCTATCCTAAGAACAACAGATAGCGAATTCAACAACAAAAATGAAGAAAAAGTACAGATTGTTAATTAGAAGTTATTAGCAGTTCGACACCGTTGGATCATTAAACTTGCTATACAATTGAATAATTGAATTGTTCTTATGTATGAATACCAATACGAGGCTATCGTCGTTTTAGTAATTATCTAATGTGTAATATGTATGTCCAGAATAGATTATGTTAGTATAAATGGAAGTAATAGACAGGAAGACAAACTTCAGCCTAACCAGTCCATTAATAAGACTTCTTGCCACCAGAAGAAGAGGACGAAGAAGAGAGGAAGAGGAGGAGGAGGAAGAAGAGAAGGAGGAAGAATAAACATTCAGTTCATTGTATTGTGAGTTGTATTGTATGATGAGTTACTGTTTTTCTGCAACCAGGTTCCATAACGTTGAATCTGAATAAGTTGGTGAAGCCAACTAAGGACGTCAAGAAATGTTCGCTGAAGATGGTTGAGAAGGCGGGTAAGGTACCGACGTTGAACCTCTTCAAGAACAAGCGCTGCAAGGGATGGTGGCCGATGCACGCCCGGGAGAAGGAAGAGGGAGAAGATGACAAAAGAGAAAAACTCATACTCAAGGTAACTCATGCTAAAGGTGACTCATGCTTAAGGTGACTTATGCTTAAGATGACTCATGCTTAAGATGACTCATGCTAAAGGTAACTTGCTTTAGGCGACTCATTATAAAGGTAACTCATGCTTAAGATTACTTATACTGAAGGTAACTCATGCTTAAGGTGACTCATACTCAAGGTAACTCATGCCAAAGGTGACTCATGCTTAAGGTGACTATACTGAAGGTAACTCATGCCTAAGGTGACTCATGCTAAAGGTAACTCATGCTTAAGGTGATTCATGCTAAAGGTAACTTGCTTTAGGCGACTCATTATAAAGGTTACTCATGCTTAAGGTGACTCTGGTCAAGGTAACTCTTGCTCATGGTAACTCTTGTTCAAGGTAACTAACTCTTCGATGTCTAGTCAAGAGGCTTTCATTCATGCTTTCAAAAGCAAAAAATTCTTTTATTCAATTCTTAACACTTATGCAGACAACTGACATTGTCAAGCACCCTAGAAGTAACTGTCTAAATATAAATTACAATTACACTGCATTACTTACCATTACCAAAACCACCTTGGACTGTTGGACTCAGGGTAAGGTTGAAGCCGAACTCCATCTTCTGACTGCAGAAGAAGCGGACAAGAACCCGGTCGGAGCAGGTCGCGAAGACCCGGAGAAACTTCCAGACCCAAAGTAAGTGTATTTGCAATTGTAATTATACTGATTACTCTAATTGTAATTACATTCATTGCAATTGTAATACAACTAATCAGTGGCACTCTGCGCTGGCATAGAGCGCCTCTAAATGTAGTTTTTTGGCTTGCGCAATTATCTGGCAGCACCAGCTAAGTTATTTTATTTTAGTGTGATTATTCTGGTTTTTTATGCCTTTTTGTCTTTGCAGTAAATTTGTGCTTATTACGCAAAGAAAAAGCTTGCTTTTTTATTTTCGTTTTGTGATAAGTTTTATGATTCAGTCTAGTCACATTTTATAGTCATTATCGCTGATCAGCTTGGCTTAATTTCACAATGCAGTTTGCATTAATTGCTGCAGAGCTTCTTGCCACTGCAGTCATAAGTGATCGTTCAAATAATTGATTTTAAATTGAAAGTATTATTTATCATTTTTGTGGAAATCATTTTGCTTCATTTACTGAAAACTTTTACAAATATTAGTCTCATATCTACCGATAGCTGGTAGGAGAATTGTGATGATATCACGGACTTTGAATTGCTTACCGGTACTTGCTGTTTAATGACTGCGTGTCATGACAAAGATGTTAGCATTGCCCTCCTCATTTCTGCGGGCTTTGGACTGGCACTACCACAGTCAGGGTAGTGGCGGAGTTGGACCGTGAACTATAATATAACCCTCTTCAAGTTAGACAGAGCAGGAAAGCTTTGAGAAATAGTGAGTTGTTCATAGCAGAGAGACAGACAGATAAACCGGCGAATAGAGAGACATACTGACGGACAGACAGACAAACAGTGAGGGAGACAGAGAGAGAGAGAGCAAGGAATGAGCAGGCATTACTGTTGGAAACCTAACTGTGTTTCATTGCACCCTTTCGAAACCAGACGTCCAGATTCCTCTTTCCTGTGGATCTTCAATCCGTTGAAGTCGATACGATACATTCTCTGGAAAAACTACAAGTGGTATATTATTACGTTCATCGTCATCATTGCTCTGATTCTCGCCGTGGCTGTTTTCGTCTACCACCTGCCAAACTACCTGGCATGGTACGTCTTCAACCACTAGAGCTGAAACTCTCACACGAAAGTCGTCCATGGTTGTGACAGAATTCCAGAAACCACAAAATTATGTGTTCCTCTTTTGAATTTTTTTATTTTTACGATGTGCCATATTCTGATTTTCTGTACTTCTAAATCTGTAAATGAATTGTGACAGTGTCGTCTGCAAATAGCAGCAAGCATTTGATATGGTTTGACAGTTTTATTGCCTCTGTCTGGGAATAGATTTATAGAATGGGTCAAGGAAGTTGTAGTTAAGAATTCGAGCAAGCATTTGATAAGGTTTGACAGAATTTATTGTCACTGTGCTTGAATAGATTTTTTGAAGGGGTCAACAAAATTGTATTTCAGAATTTGAGCAAGCATTTGACCAGATTCGACAGTCTTCCAATTTCTTTATTTAAAAATTAGCTTTTATGAATGGAAATGATCTTATGTTGGAAATCTTAGACACCTTTCTATATCGGCAAGGGGTTATGTCGGTGAGATAAAGGCTGATCTTGATATTTGAAGTTTGATGAAATGTTTTCATTATACTTTGTAGCTAGTATTGGACGATTGGAATTGTTAATTGTTGTATTTATATGAGGAAAATATTGCAAATTAAGTGCAGGTGTTTAGTATGCAATAGCACGATGAAGCTTGTTAATATCACTTGAAATCACCGCTAGATATTTTTAAGGTTTAGTGGCAGAAGTTGATGAGTCAACATTTTGTACAAACAAAAGAAAGTTTTAAGAGGGATAGATTTAAAGCAATTGTTCCTGCAGAAGACTGTTATTCATGTTAGGTTTTGAGGTGAAAGAACAAAATAAGAATTGTCATGTTCTAGCAGTTCCATTTCTATTCTGTTTCTCCTTCAAATCTCTTGCAATGCAATTCGTTGGAGGTTACCTGGAAGGATTCAATCACTTGGGTGAAATGCAGATTATGCCACTGGATGTTGACTTGTATGATGTCCTACTGCATCCAGGCTTTTGCTCATAGATTTTATGCGTGAGTTGGAGAATGTGTCCCAGCTGTATTTGAACTTTATGGCAGGTAACTTTTCAGTGATGCTTCTGAACCATATGGTAAGATCTGAGCCTGGTACAATACTCATGCTGTAGACATTTGATAAAGTCAAGACATTTTAAATTCCTATAACAATAGTAGTGCTTCAGGCGTTTGATAAAGTTGTGTAGAAATTATGAATTCCTGGTAGATGATTACTTGTGCGTCAGGTATTTGATACAGTTATCACACAACATTTCTAAATTAGCCTATGTGGTACAATACTAATGGACCATACATACATCTGACCAAGTTGTGCCAAAATGTGTTCAATGTAGAAACTTGCTTCATTTAGCTTGGTTTTCGCTTTTGCTTTAAGCATTTACAGTTTAATATGTTTTTTCATGTGTTCTATCATTTGAGGAGATAATTTTTAATAACCAATGACATTTATCTTCTGAAAATATTTTTGAAAACTTAGATCTGTAAATTGTGAGTAAATGACAGCCAGCTAACAACATTTTGCCTGAGATGGCAAAAATGGTTTAGCTGACAAATATTTTGGTATTCACAACATTGAATGCGTGACACTGACACCGTTGCAAAGACTTGTGTACCAGAAATAATTATATATTTTATATTAGAAATAATATATTTTATATTAGAAATAATATTTTTATATTTGATGAAGTAATTATGACTTATTTTATCCACATGTGTAGTTTCTCAATAAACTGCTTAACTATAATGCTCACATTATGCCTTGTTAAATTTTATATTTGCTACTTAAAGAATAGTTACAAGAAGCTTATGAAATGAGACACATTTTTTGTTTTTAAACATAAAAATGTGACGCTTAATTTAGAATAGTTTTAGTTCCTGTTAAGCTTTGCTTAAATGTTGCGAGTTGACTTTTCAGGGACAGTCACTTCATACTGTTAATTGCTCAGTACAAATGAAATGGCAATGTTACTTAAGAAATATTTGGCCTTTGCAAATCATGGCCTCATGTCAAATCATGGATTTGCGGTTATTTGAGCTTTGTCAATCTGTAGAGATAATTTGATATGTTTAGAGAATCAGGACTTGAACATTTTAAAACTTCTTTTTCAGGATTTTTACTTTGAAAATGTGACCGAATGTTGTAGTAAAAAATCTGTTTTGTAAAACTTCCCGGCTTTTTTTATTAAACCTCAGTTGAGCTGGCTTGCTTTCTTTACAAAAATTGCGTTTGCACAAATTATCACAAATCAGCAAGCAATGACTACCATGTAATGTATGGTAGACCTATTATATTCTGATTAATGTAATGTAAATAGTTTAAACAATTTCAGCGCCACACAATACCTGTTTGAATGATGATTAGTTGCTGATTCATATTTCTAGGTGACTGAGGACGTTACGACTTACGAGTTTGTAATTGTTGATTATAATAATAATAGGAATGGCTTCGTAGGGGCCGTCCATAAATGACGTCACGCAATTTTGGCCGATTTTTACCCCCTCCCCCTCGGCCTAATCAGCAATTATGAAATTCTGAAAATGACGTTAATTTAGGACCCCCCTAAAACCAAATTTCCATGGCAAAGCAAAATGCTCCTTCATGGAACAAATAAACAGAAAGCATGAATATTTTAAAATCTGTTCGTGACCAAATATTGAAATAATTAGAAAATTATTAATAATGGTCAATCCTGTACATTAAAATAATTAAAAAATAATGAAAATTTAATCCTCAAAATTACTGCTGTTATTAATAAAATTAAATTTTTGTTAATTGTTAAATTTAATAACATAGACCTGGTGTGACGTCACACTTCTCAGACCCCCACCCCCATGTCACACATCGTCACAAATTTCCGACCGTTTCCTTGTAGGTGCGTGACGTCATTTATGTACTTGTTCCTACTACTGACGCCACAAATCTCTGCATGTAAAACAACGGAGCAATAGGATGTAGGCCATTACAAAGGAGCAATAGGAGGTATACGCCGTAACAAAGGAGCAATAAGAGGTCACGCTAAACATGCCGCAATATGATTAGTTCAGGAAGCCTTGGAAGTACAGAAGTGCGCATGTGTGAAATGGCGAGTCTAGTGCGGCCACTGCTGCAGGTGTGTGCCCAGGTGGGTGGCTACAACAGCCGAGGATGCCGTGATCCGCCTTTGGACCCTGATGAATTGCAATGGGCCATATGGAATGGGTTTGTGTGGACTAAAGTTAAGTTACGAAGCAACCTGGTGCCAAAGGTTAATTAATTAACTAAGGTCACTGTGCCGAATAAGGCCCACCTAAGGAACTTTGCCAAAAAACGGCTACTGGTATGGAACTGTAATTATGGAAAATAGTCATATGATGAGTGTATGGAAGTAGTTACATAGTGGATTAATTATTTTAATGAAATAAAATTCCACATAGTAGGAAATAATTTTTTTGTAGAAGGCATCATGTGGGCCTTATTACCGAGCACCGCATGTAATAAGGCCCAACTTAAAAAGTGTCTTTTGTCGTCGTTTAAATGTCCGCTTTACAGTGTCAAACATGAAATTGACACTGTTTCTTATGAGATGGAAAGCTATTGATTGATTATAGCCGTCCAGAATAAAATAAATGTGATGAAAATGTGTAGTCATTAATTCAGGCTTTTTTTTAAATTATTATTTTATTATTTTATTATTCGTCACAATATGGGCAAACGAATGTTTCTGCTTCTACTACTGAATCTAAACCAATACATTCATCATGTAACCACTGTCCGCACTGTCCATATTTCGTCATGCTCAACTGTGCATACTGTCTGCACACAAAGCATAGGGCCTTATTACCTACAGAAAGGTGGGCCTTGTTACCCTCACCAGCACGCCATGAACACTTCGACCAATATCCGGGTAACTAAAGTGCATAATTAAGTTTTCAGTCTACACAGTCTTACCAATATCCGCTGTTTATATATATTATCATAGCAACAATGCATGCAATACGCAGACTGAGGATTAATTACGATATTAACACAACCGAAAATAAGAAAATTGCAAAATAAATTATCGCAAAAATCTTGCCATAATTATTTTTAATTCAAAGATCTTGCCGAAAAGAAAACCCGTGAGCAACTACAGTAATCCACAGATGAAGGCCCGTCAACAATATAACATTGTGGCGACATAGGACGAATAGATTCGGAGATATTTGAATTTTAAGTGGTAGGCCGTATTGCCAAAGGGGCCTTATTCGGCACAGTGACCTTAAGCCAAAGTCTAGCAATAGATGGTTTCGTAGACTAAAACACCCAGTGTTTAATCTAGGACGTCTCGGGGGGGAGCAATAGGAGGTAGGCCGTAACAAAATGACCTGCCATCCCGAACCCTTTGTTCGCCATTGTCCGCATTTTTGCAATACCCTCCCCATCTTCTTTGCGGGCATCCGGACTCTGGGGGTAAACTATAATGCCGAGATTATTCACCCTGTTGATCTTGCACGGCTAACTGTGCTACGGGGTGGGGCAGTGTTTTAAAAGTTCTGAAAAGTCTTGGAAAACTCTTTCAACCCCCTCGAAAATTCCTGGAAAACTCTTTTTCTACCCCCCCTCGAGAAAGCTAAGCCAGTTGTGTCAACTTTACAAATATGTGGGGTTAGGAACCCTTGACCCCCCCCCCCCCTGTTGCTATGTCATCAATTAAAAAGAATATATACTAAGGGATCGTCCTTATATCGCCAAAATTACCTGCCCTGGTACCCTAAAAACACCATTTGTTCGCCATTGTCTGCAGTTTTGCAATACCCTCCCCATCTCCTTTGCGGGCGTCCGCACTCCAAGGGTATGATAAGCCTAGGTTAGGCACTCTGTTGATCTCGCAAGGCTAGTTTGTGCTACGTGGTTGGGGTAGGCCTATTTTGATACTGCACTGTCCAGCAAATGGACTATATAATTTAGTCAAACATAGTAGAGACTTGTCTGACTCACTCCCGAGTGACTTATTATTTCAGAGATTTAAATCTCGGACTAACAGGGTCCTTGCACGTAGGCCTAAATGGTGAGCTCCCATTCAAATGGCGGTGGTGACGGATCTCATCCGATCAATTCATTGACAAATTAAAAGGGTCGAGGCAATAGGCCTATGCGGTCGCTGTAATAGAAAAACGTGTGCATTTAAATTCACATTTATTTAACTGACGTCGGTCTTTAAGGCACAGTACCAAAACTAAATATGGACGTCCGCCCTGCAGTGCAATACCTCTGTACTGACACTTTGTCGGCACATTATAGTTACCATCGATCCCCTTCCTTTCCTCTTCGCAGACCTTCTGTAGGCCCTTATAGATGACCTATTGACCTAACCCATAACAGAGAGAAAGTAGTTCGATATCTCAACTCAACTGTTTGTTAGAGGTCAAATTCCGCGGCATTGTGGTGTGTTCCGCAATGCGCTGGGACCATATTCCAACGACTGCGAGTTTGAGCCTGTCGAGTTGGCTCTGTTGACAAGTTGTTCGCGCGCCCTTGTATTGCCACTTAGATTCGGACTTAGGTGAACAGACGGAATTAATTTATATGGCGGTCAATCGTTTCCTTCACTTGGAGTGATGTTTGTTCTCAACGTTTCCTTCAATTTACCCAAAATGTCGCTTTTTTCACACGTTTTGCAAACCGGACTTTAAGGTGAGTGTTTTCTTTGTTTTATTATGACGCTAAACTATCTGCTTCAGGCCCTAAACTATAAAGAAACTGTTAGGCCTGCTTGGCTTTTACTGTTTTGAAGTTCGCGATTACAAAATTGCAGTTAGGCGTACTCGCTTTTGTTTGCTTGTCCGATGCATATTCATGAAGGCTACTGCTTATCAATTGCGGATTCAGATTTGGGCGCTTTAAGTCCCTACACTTCCTAACGAAGCATTTGCACATAGGGTTGTAGGCTATATAACCCAATAAAATGAATCTATATAATCTATAGGCCTCTTATATGAAAAGGTCTTAAATATAGGCTATATAGTGTTTGTCAAAGTAAGGACCTATTAAACGCAGGACTCGTTAATTAGCTGGTGTTTTTTGCGCCTAGCTATACAGGAAGCCTATGCTGCATGCTTTATAGAAAGAGTTTACGATTAGGGCCTAGGGCATTAGCTATAGTGCTTCAGCCTCATGATACTGTACTAAGTAGACGGTATAGCTTCTAATACTTCGTAGATGAATAAATAAGTAAACGAGATAACCAAGTAAACAGATAAACAAATATAGATATTTAAACAAATGAATAGCTAAATAAATGAATAGCTAAATAGATGAATAGCTAAATAGATGAATAGCTAAATCAATGCATGGCTAAATAAATGAATAGCTAAGTACATCAAATCCTAAGTAAATGAATAGCTAAGCAAATGAGTAACTAATTGAATAGCTAAATGAATTAATGAATAGATTAAATAAATAAATAGCTAAAATAATTTAACAGCTAAGTCAATGAATAGTTAAATGACTGGTTAAGTAAATGAAATGTTAAATAAATATAAAAAATGAATAAATCAAGCAAACGAATGAATGAAACTTTTTCTGTGGACTATTATAGGCGACCGGACTCTTCGTTTCTGTGGATTCTGAATCCGATGAAGGCTTTCAAGTACGTCATCTGGAAGAACTACAAATGGCTTCTCTTCAAACTTCTCCTCCTCGCCGCCCTCGCTGCCTTCATTGTCCTCTTCTTCTACTCATTTCCAACCTACATGGCACAGTCACTCTTCAACATCTAGTTACGAAGAACTGACTGCATTTTTATACTCTCTATCGATTATGGTTATACTCAACGAAGTTCGACCTGCATATTTCACAGTCTGATAATCTGATTAATTTCGAATTCTGAATCGAGCAATGATTTGTAAAGATAGTTAAATAAATTATGCCGACAAATCCTGAGGCTTAGGACAAGAAGTAATAGCGCCACTCCTATGTTCTATTATCGTCTAATTATAATTAGGTCTATTGTTGTTGCTGCTGTTTTGCTGTACTAAAATTATTGTTCTAATGTTTATTATGACTGAATTTTTAATGTATCATCAGTAAGTCATTTGTACCTTGTCTAGTTAAGGATCCTGAGTGGCCGAGTGGGTTGGTAGCCTGCTCGTCACGCCGGCGGCCCGGGTTCGCTTCCCGGTCGGGTCGGATTATCAGAGATTATAATTTCTCGGATCTTTACTGCGGGTGGCTCGGTCGCATTATAAACGTGGAGTACAATATTATTATGTCAATACAACTGGGGCGCGGTAGTGTAGGGGTATGTTCGGTAGCTGGAGGGTTGCGGGTTCGGATCCACCTCAAAGTCGCCGCGTAGGGACCCTGGGCAAGTCCTTCACTCGCAATTGCTCATGCGCTTCGGCGTGAAACTCCGATTCAGCGTTCGCGCAGTAGCGCCTCTGAATGGGAAATCTGGTTGGGGCGCTATAACAAGTGTTCAAATACAATACAATACAATACAATAGTATAAGCCTTTCAGAAGCGCTGTGCGAGGTACCTCGGAAGAAAAGGAATGTTTTAAGGTGAGAGAAAGAGGTAGAGACGCCACCAGAGAGGATGGTAGAGTGTAGAGAAGGGGAAGTCCATTCCATAGAGAGGGACCTATATCATCAGGCTATAACCGCTATATGCACACAAAGGATCTGGATTGAGCCATTTGTGGTCCTAATGTGTTGTTGTTGTTTTTATTATTATTATTATTATTATTATTATTATTATTATTATTATTATTATTGTTATTGTTATTATTATTATTATTATTATTATTATCATTATCATTATCATTATCATTATCATTATTATTATTATTATTATTATTATTATTATTATTATTATTATTATTTATATATGCCCAGATACAATACAATATTATTATTATTGAGCAATTGCTTTATGTGGTGCGTGAAAATAGTGAACATCTGGTTAGCATCGAATGTTCTTGGCAGAGACTCGCTTTTGTTTACTGGATGCACCCAGATTGGCAACAACAATGGAATTAAAATTGACCTAGTATGTCTTCATGTTTGTTAGCCTGTCTCTTGGTCTTTCCGTCTGTCTGTCTGTCTGTCTGTTTGCTGTCTCCCTCTGCCTGCCTGTCTTTCTGCATGTATGTGTGCACGTCGCAACCGACCAACCAACCTGTCTCCCTGCCTGCCTGCCTGCCTGCCTGCCTGTCTATCTGTCTGTCTGCCTGCCTGTCTATCTGTCTGTCTGTCTGCCTGCCTGCCTGCCTGACTGCCTGCCTGCCTGTCTATCTGCCTGCCTGCCTGCCTGCCTGCCTGCCGGTCTATCTGCCGGTCTATCTGTCTGTCTGTCTGTCTGCCTGCCTGCCTGCCTGCCTGCCTGCCTGCCTGCCTGCCTGCCTGCCTGCCTGCTTGCATGCCTGCCTGTCTGCCTGCCTGCCTGCCTGCCTGTCTGTCTGCCTGCCTCGCATTCTTGGCAGTCGTGGTTGCCTGATTAATGAGCGATGTCTGTATCACGTGCCAAAGTCTCTTTAAACTTTAATATCCCGAAATGGACGGACAGAGGTCGCTAGGGGATTAAACGACCAGTTGTTTCCCTTTGCCCTACAACGTACTGTTACATATAGCTTAGCACTTATTTAACGCTTCTATTAGAAACGGTTGTGTATGCTTATAGTAAGTTATTCCCTGCTATTGGAATATTAGGCCTACATAATGTACAGTAAGCTTAATGAAAATCTTCGAAATTACTCAGCGCTACACAAAAGCCGTGTCAGCGAGATCACATTACACACTGGCGCTATATCAATTCAAGTCAATTTATGCAGTGGCAAAAACAATAGGCCTACTTGTGCGTGTGCCGCCATCAATTCTCTGTAACATGTTACATGTGGCCTAGTTCCAGCCAGTGGCGTAACGAGGGGGCAGGGGGCGGCCGCCCCGGGCGCCAGAGGGGGGCGCAAAATTAGGTCTGAAAATGTGTTTTTGTTAAAGAAATCAGGTAAAATAGAAAAATAGTAAAAAAAGTAACTTTTTGTACGTGAGTCTGGGGGGCGCGCGGGCAAGGGGGGGGCGCAAAATGATATTTGACAAGTTTCTTGTTGAAAAACAGTGAAAAAGCAAAAAAAAAATTCAGGAAATTCTTGCCCCCGGGCGCACGAACCCCTAGTTACGCCACTGGTTCCAGCAGGATATCGTCGCCTGAGAATTATCTTGTCATATCTCCACTTTTTTTCGAAAAGCAGTTTAGAGTTGATTTGTAGCAGAATTTTTTGGATCTTTCTTCAGTTTCAATGGCTAAGAGATACGGCAAGTCGTTTTAAAGATATTCAACAAAATATACTGTCGTATGTCCTGTTTTCAGAACCATTATATCGGATCTCCACACAGCATTCGTTGTGTAGCAGTGTATGTTGTTGTATGTCCAGAGAAAGCTCGTCGTTGATTGGATGAGCAGGAGATACAACGGTATAAACCTGTGCGCATTCCGGGATTAAAGTGTCGCATATCCAGACAATTAAAAGTGTTTCTTTTAAAAATCCGGACTATATCCATGAATATTTTAACAAAAACACTCTCTAATAATTAATCGTTGCTTGATTTAATCATTTCATGTCTTTGTTTTTCGTAGGATGATTCGTAATATTTGTAAATCCATTTTATACAAAATTTTTACAAATTTCTGAAAAACAGCTCTAATCGTTAATTTTTTTAAATACCAGGTCTTTATGCAATGTTTAGGCCCTATGTTTTAATATAACGTCTGTGTGTGAACTGTAATTTGATAATGCCCTCCTTATTGCATTGAATTTCTTATTTTTCCGCAAAATGTGGCCCAAACTTCAACCTCGATTATCTCGGAATTTTGGAAAATGGAGATACGCGAGGATAATTCTCAGGCGACGATATATATAGCGCTACCACTAGTAATGTAAAGGTAGAGATGTTCTATAGTGACCGTATGATCTCGACCCTGCTAATGTCTCAAAGAAATGATCGTGTGAGATCCTTTATTTAACCCGCTGCTTTTTTAAGGTCCCGTCGTAAAGTATGATATCATTTAATTCACCTGTTTAGCGGTACGCATTGTAAGGATAAGAGCAGTCCCTTAAGCTAGCTTTAAGTATGAAGCGGTAGCGACTTACGTTTTCTTGTCCTCGGCATTTTATGAGGCGAAGTGGCCAGCCCTCTCCTTCGCAGTCTGATCTTCCCACTGACAGTTTACGGTCGGGATACTCATTACAGCTGAGTTGGATAGGGGCGTGGGTGGAGCAGAACTCTTGAAACAAATTTTCTGTCCTGACGGGGATTTGAACCTCTGACCTCTCGGTTGACAGTCCAGCAGGCTAACCACTACACTATCGCGCACCTCTGTAGAAGGGGTTACGATTAATGGTTTCAGTGGAGACCTGTGACCAGGAGCGAATTAACTGTGGTTGGGAAAGTGTTTGCTGGTTATTTGCTGTTTGACGACGTGTACACCATGTCATTACAAGGATAATTAACGTCACCCTCCTCTTTTCTCCAGGTTTGGGACTGGTACCACTGGAGTTACGGTAGTGGTGGAGTTAATGGAAAGTGTCTTCAATGGGAGTTAGTATGACTGTATGACACACGGTTGGGAAAGACTTCAGGCTGGGGCGAAATGTACCGAAATGCTATCGAAATTACCTCTACTCACATGATCACACCTGTATGCATAATGTAATGTGGCGTAATGTAAGTTAATGTGATATAGTATAATGCAGTGTTTCTTAACCAGTGTTCGACCGAACCCCTGGGGTTCGGTGAGCCAGTGCCAGGGGTTCGGCAGAGGTCCTCTGAAATATATACATATTCAGGGTCAGTGAGTGTGAGTGAAAAATCATTTGCTATTTTATTTTTATTTTTCGACTTTTATTTAATAAAATAGTTAACTGTTAGTAGTTCATGTATTGAATGTATTAATATTGTATAACATTTTGGTACAATTTTTATTTCCTTTGGTTCCCATTAGTTAAAAAATTATTGTTCAAACTTGAGGGGTTCGGTGAGTGGTCATGGATTTCTCTTGGGGTTCGGCTCCCTTGAAAAGGTTAAGAACCACTGGTATAATGTGAACAATGATCGCATGCGCAGCATCGTGTGTACGTCGATATTAGCGTACCATCACTGGCCCAATAAAAGTTAATGATCGCTCGCTGGCCTGTGAAAATTTCATTTCAACCGACATCGCTAGAAGGTTGTTCTTCCTGGATCCCGTGGTGTTTGGTATCTATATTAAATATCGATCCGGGTTGTTTACATCCGTTGCCCCCTTAATTAGAACTCAAATCGATCTGGGGCCAAAAACCGCATCTGGTTCATTGCCCGCTTGCTCATCGGCGGTCTTTGCCTACCCATCAAACCATCTGTAGCTATAGCGCTCTCTTCACTGTATTGCATCGAGCTTGGTTCCGTTGTATAAGTCGCGCATTATATACGTTAATGGATACTTAATACGCATCAATAAGGCGTTCCAATGGTAGCATGTAAATAATGACTCGTATTTGCTGAAGAAAATTAGCGCGATAAAAAATACAGTATGGCCAAATAAACGTACGCCTGATCAATGAGGAGTTTATTTTGCGAAGTCAACCGACGCTAAAGCTCAGACCGGAAGTCATTGAAGTCGTCTGCGGTGTTCTTCAAAGTACCGCGCCAAAGTAACCTACTTAAGTGACAGTAAGAGTAAGCATAACTTTCAGTACTTAATTAAGTGAAAGTAGTCGTAAATTTTTTTACTTCAGTAGAAGTAAGAAAATGTTCCTCCAAATAATACCAGGGCCAACTTTAAACTAAAATTAAAAGGGTAAAGTCGTAGTTTACGTTGCTAAATTATTTGATAGTGTCACTTTAAAATGGAAGCTGGATTGATAAAAGAAATGGTTTCCCTAAATGGAAGTGGGATTGATGAAAACATTCCTGTGTTCAAAATTGAAGTTGGATTGATCGAAATAATTTTTACCATAATTAGAAGCTGGATGGATGAAATTAAGTTTTCGATTCAATAGAAGCTGGATTGATTAAAATAATTGTTTCCGTAATTAGAAGCTGGATCCATGAGAATATATCTTTGCTTAAATAAAAGTTCTATTGATGAAAAATATTTCTTTCGACAAATAGAAGTTGGGTTGATAAAAGTAATTTTTCCAATTAAATGGAAGTTGGATTGATGAAAAAATTTCTTCATGAAATGGAAGCTGGATTGATGATAGTTAACATGCACATAGCTAAACTGCTTACTTACCAACGTCAAGTACAGCATTGAAGACATTAGAATAATTTAGCAACGTAAACTACGACTTTACCATTAAAAGTAAAGGCCTGTAATACAGTATACGTGTAGGCCTATGTGTGTGTGTAAATATATACGCCAATGTCAATGGTTTGTCCAGAGCCTTTTTAATCCCAGGGACTCATTGCTACCTTGTTGACGAGTTACAGTACTGTAAGTGAGTAAGTAAGTAGTCCTATATTCTTTAATAATTATGACTGTTGCCAAGCTTGACTCTGGTGAACAAGCATCAGCAATTTAAATAGGGCCTATATAGGCCTATATAGTAGGTTGTTCTAGAATCTCTTGATATTTTTTAATCAATATCGCTATTGTCACGTTTGGTAAAACGCAAAACTAAAACAGTTCTTATGATTAGGCCTAGGCCTAGGCCTACAGGATAATAGGGTGGTCCACGACACAATGGTAAAATTTCATCTTTATCAGAACTTTGCTCCACAAGTTTAAATCTGTTCTACCTCTCCTAAGTAAGATGTAAAACAAATCTGAAGCAGATTGGAGCATTTTTAGAGGTCGCTCAAGGTCACCAAACATTCTCTCGATAATACCATGGCATAGTGGAAATTATTGACTGTTATCTGCTCAAAAACATATTATTTGAACCGCTTTTTTACTTACTTTTGAAGTGTTGTTTCAAACTGAAGTTTAGAAATACCAAACTAACATTATTAACTAGTCTTTGAAGTAAAATGCAAATGTTGGAATTTTTTAATTGTTTTTAAGAACTGTAAACTTTTGTACTTAGTCAGATTTATCAGTACATTGGTGAAGATTAGGAATTGAAGAGATTTGACTGTAGAGTTTTTGACATAGCTCATTTTTGTCAGATTGTTTTTCTCAATAAACGATATATATATATATATAACACAATAATGGCAAAGACAAGAAGCAGTGCTGAAGTTTGGCTGATAGAGAAGGCACAGAAAAAACTAGCTGGGTGCCATCTCCCAACAAAAGCTCCATCCGATGATCATGCAACAAGAACCATGAGGAGCAGGTGACAGACTTGCAGTAGCCTACTAGTCATAGGTGACAGGGAAGAGATATATACTGGGAGATCCAAAATGCAGCAGAACTGGTAACGAACAAGCTGAAGCCTGCCTGAGGACTCTGGCTGACTGGGGTCTTCGGACTTCGGAGTCTAGTTCGTGGTATAGTCTATGACATCACTGCCAGCAATACTCGCCTGAAGAATGGTTCCTGCACTTTTATTGAGAATTCGAATTAGCAAGAAATAACCTGGATGGCTTGCCACCATCATGTGATGGAACTTCCACTTGCTGTTTCGGCTCTTTATCTGGACCTACTGTAGGGTCTCCCGTTACTATGCTCAGGAGGTTCCAGCAAAGCATGGCCACGCATTGTCCAAGCGACAAATGAAGTGGCTTCCGACGACATCTTTGATGCACACACTTGCTCTTCGAGAAGAAATATGGTGAAATTCTGCAAGGCAGCTCTTGAAGGGTCACATCAGAGAGAAGACTACTAGGAATTCTTTAAACTCAGTTTGATCTTCCAGGGTGGTGCAAAGGGAGCAAGAGTTTCCTTTCGGGCACCAGGAGCATTCCATCATGCACGTTTGATGGTGAAAGCTATCTTTAGCATTAAAACATTTCTTTTCCAGCAGCTATTATCTCCAACTGCCAAAGAGAAGCACAGTGTAAAGGAGCTGGCACTGTTTGTGAGACTTGTCTATTTTCGGTTCTGGCATGAAGCTCCTCTGCCTATAAGAGCACCACTCAACGATGGAAGACTACTGCTACTGGAGGAGCTTAGTAAATATCTAAATATGAGAGTGGCAAAGGTTGCCTCGACCACATTCGGTAGGCATATCTGGTACGTTTCAAAAATTTTGGTCAGCTTGTCCTTGTTTGACAACAGAATTGTAGTGGATGTGAAAAAACTGATGGTGACAAACCTCCACCTTCCACAGTCCATCAATTATGTGAAGTGCCTCGACCATCCTCCTGAACCCCTCAGCTTCCTTGGCCTTAGCTCCCTTGGCATTGCATCTTCCATCACAGAGAGAACTACTGTCATCGTTGACATTCTGAACTTGAATGGAAAAGAGAAGGCCCAAGGCTTCCTGGTAAAGGATCCTAAGGAATGATGCGATGATCACTCCTACCAGTACCTCCTAAAGGCAGCGTCAGTCATGACAGTTATGAACGAATCTCCTGGGAGAGCCATTGGTTTGATGCAGCAGTAGAGTTAATCGTTGACAAAGAATGAAGAGCAGCAGTTCCTTCTTCAGCTCGCGAAACGCTGCAGGAACACCTATGCATCCTGCTCTAAGGCCACGCTGATGAAGATGACAGAGGACATAGAATGTGTTACTCAAGAAAAGTTCCAGTGTTTCCATAGCAAAATTGAACATTTTGGAACCTTTTCTTATTTTCATTGCTGCACTATATGTTTTAATTCAACTGAAATTCTGTTTTCTGTTCTTAGTGCAGATTACCGATTTCATGCTTAACATGGTGAAAATACCCTGACCTTGAGCGACCTCTAAATACTCATCAATCTCTCTCAAATTTGGTAGAGGTAATAGTGGGCAGCCATAGAACAAAAGCAGGGTTGTGGAGGGCAACTCTGAGACACTTTGTGTTTTTGGACCACCCTACAGGATAAGCTTCATACTTTTGGCACAAATTTAGAACTGTAACTGGTAATAAGTCCAAAAACTATAAGCTTTGAGAAAAAAACTGTAAAATTAATAGGATAAGACTTTTCTTTAGGCAGAAGCTTTAAATTTAAAGACAATCCCGCTAGGAGAGATTAAAAACAACAAAATCATAACTAAAGTAACCATAAAAGATTGATCTCAGCGCCCAATTATACGGTATCAGCCGTGTTTTAAGCTATTATTAATGGTATTATTATTAGGCTATTATTATTATTATTATTATTATTATTATTATTATTATTATTATTATTATTATTATCATTATCATTATCATCATCATCATCATCAACATTTTTATTATTATTCAACCTCTTTTAGAGAAATCATGTCACAGTAAAACGCCCTTCAACGAACAGGAGGTCATATTATACGATTTAACTCAGTTGATGAATATAATTATACCGTTGATTGACTTTGTTTTATGGGTGTTTATGGACAGCTTTACATATCAAGGTCAGGGCCGTAAATCTGTTTCGACAAGTGGGGAGGGAAAATTGCTCCTTGCGACGTGTGTATACTTCCACCCCCCCCCCTCACACACACACGCACGTACACACACGCGCGCTGTCTGTCTGCCTCGCTCTCGGTTTCGCTCTCCAGTGGCCCGTAAAGTGTTTAAAAGGTGTCAGCCAACCTCAACCAAGTACAGACGGATAAAATTATAAGTCTTAGGCTACTTTATTCCGATATAAAGTCTAACAATATTTTTGTCATTTTGTCATTTTTTACCACCGCTGGTGGATCTTGATCCTCTGCATACCTGCCTATCGATGTTATTAACGTTAATAAAATTATATATTTTGTTTTGACTGAGCGCCTGTGAATAAACTGGTTCCGCGACATATCATCCTACAAGAGAATTGACCGTTGCTTAGCTAGGTGACCCTAATAGGCCCTATTTATGTCGCAGCTTAGAAAATTTGTGGGGATGGAATTCCTTTACGTTCCCTCCCCAGGCTTAAAAGTGGGGAAGGAATTCCCTCCTTTCCCTCCCCAGGATTTACGGCCCTGATCAAGGTAAATCTAACGCTGCCTTTATTATTATTATTATAATTATTATTATTATTATAATTATAATTATTATTATTATTATTATTATTATTATTATTATTATTATTATTATTATTATTATTATTATTATTATTATTATTATTATTATTATTATTATTATTATAATTATTATTATTATTATTATTATTATTATTATATTATTATTATTATTATTATTATTATTATTATTATTATTATTATTATTATTATTATTATTATTATTATGCTGAAAGATTGTGATAAGGGACTGTTTATTGTAATGGCTACCTCAAAATTGTTAATGTGCTACTTGAAAGCTAAGTAGATTAAAATATTCTTCCTCTGTTCTGCTTCTGCTTCTTCTTCTTCTTCTTCTTCTTCTTCTTCTTCTTCTTCTTCTTCTTCTTCTTCTTCTTCTTCTTCTTCTTCTTCTTCTTCTTCTTCTTCTTCTTCTTCTTCTTCTTCTTCTTATTATTATTATTATTATTATTATTATTATTATTATTATTATTATTATTATTATTATTATTATTATTATTATTATTATTCAACCTACGTTAATGCTTCATTTCTAGAAGAACTGACCCCCATTCCACCATCGTCTATGTCCTACGTGCCAACGAGGCCCCGCGTGGCGATCGCCGCTTCCTTCACGGGCCCAGGTCCCTGCTACCGTCTCCCTTCGTTGACGGGCTTCACCGACCACGACTTCCGCAGCTCACACGCCAAAGGCCCGGCCTTCTCCTTCGGCACGTCCCGCCGAAGCCTTCGCGAGGAGGACCTGGCCGGCCCGGGCCCTGCCTATCACCCGGGCGACCGGGTCTACAGGGACGGGAGAGGGCACGTCCCGGCTGCTACCATCTGCGGTAAGCCGAGGGAGACGGGAAGGGATCGGTCGCCAGGGCCAAATGACTACACGTGCGAGAAGAAACAGAAGGTCTTGTCTAGATATGGACAGGCACCGGCATTCACCTTTGGCACCAGTAGAAGACAAAGGGAGGCCGATGATACGCCAGGTAGGTGGAGGATTACCTGTTTGTAATTCACACCTGACTGGTTAATTCACGCCTATTTACTTATATACATGTATAGGCCTATGCATACATACATACATACATACATACATACATACATACATACATACATACATACATACATACATACATACATACATACATACATACATACAGACTCATACAAACATATACTCGGACCTCCGGACTCCTTTAGACAACTCCTCTGACTCGACGCAACTCTCGTGAATAAGCTTGTGCCCTGCGCTTGGCTTCTGAGTTGCGCTTTAGACATTTGGAGATTACGATTACGATATACAATAATTATTCGTTCACTATTCACAAACAGGTTCACACAACGCAGCCAAGTGCACAAATGACAAAACCTCTAAACATTCATATATACATAAGTGCATAATAATGATAAAAGCAGACATACATTCATGTGTAGGCTATGTACACATATGCATACGGAACGTACATGCATGCATGTTTCGTATGCACACTGTAGGACCGAATTCTTACCTGGCTCCATTGGAGAGTCATCGGCCGAGAGCTCCAAGATGTGTCATCATCGGAAGAAAGTCCAACGGTGGCTCTCAAGATGACCTCGCCAATGTCAGTTATCATATTGTCTTATCTATACCCATGTTTAACACTAGGGAATCGGCATACGCCTTTTAAAGGCATCTGAAAACTGTTCTTTAGCAATCGCCGGAGTTGGGCAGGCAGCGCCTCTGAGTAGGTTATCTTGGAGGGGCGCTATTTAAGTCCTCTGAATGAATGAATGAATGATCATCAACCGTTATCTCAATAGCAAAAGTCGTCATTTTCATAATCATCACCACCATATACTTCTTCTACTCCTGCTCCTCCATCTCATCATCATCGTCATCAAAATTATCATCATCATCATCATCATCATCATCATCATCAATACTATTATTATTAATAGTTTTAATCATCATCATCATCATCATCATCATCATCATCATCATCATCATCATCATCATCATCATCATCATCATCATCATTATTATCATTATCAGCCATAAATGATTATTGTTAATAAAATACAGCCCGTAAAAACAAAGTTTTTTACTATATCCATCTAGTATCCTATAATGCGTCTTACGAAGCAGTTACCTCTACAAATATATAGTACGCGTTCATTTTACGACATAGCGTGCGTTTAATCAGGCAGCGCGCCCGTTTTTGTTGCGGCCAATGACAACGCTGCGTATCGGAAAAGGGGATTCCCCGATTCGAAAAGTTGAGTCCCCGATTCTATAAGCTAGCCTTTTTTGGGAGCTGAAATTTTTATAGAATGACGTGTCTGCGAGGGCGAGTCTATCTGCCAAGTTTCAGGACGATTGAATGATTGTAAGTGATCGAATTAGTCGTCGCAAGATTTGACTTTTAGCCTGTGGCTTAAACAAACAAACAAACAAGATTTCCGTAAGTTAAACTAGATGGATAATAAAATACAGCCCGTAAAAACAAAGTTTTTTACTATATCCATCTAGTATCCTATAATGCGTCTTACGAAGCAGTTACCTCTACAAATATATAGTCCGCGGTCATTTTACGTCATAGCATGCGTTTAATCAGGCAGCGCGCCGTTTTTGTTGCGGCCAATGGCAACGCTGCGTATCGGAAAAGGGGATTCCCCGATTCGAAAAGTTTAGTCCCCGATTCTATAAGCTAGCCTTTTTTGGGGGAGCTGAAATTTTTAGAATGAAGTGTCTGCGAGGGCGAGTCTATCTGCCAAGTTTCATGACGATTGAATGATTGTAAGTGATCGAATGAGTCGTCGCAAGATTTGACTTTTTAGCCTGTGGCTCAAACATAGTTACATATATTCAATATTTCCGTAAGTTAAACTAGATGGATAATAAAATACAGCCCGTAAAAACAAAGTTTTTACTATATCCATCTAGTATCCTATAATGCGTCTTACGAAGCAGTTACCTCTACAAATATATAGTACGCGTTCATTTTACGACATAGCGTGCGTTTAATCAGGCAGCGCACCCGTTTTTGTTGCGGCCAATGACAACGCTGCGTATCGGAAAAGGGGATTCCCCGATTCGAAAAGTTGAGTCCCCGATTCTATAAAGCTTGCCTTTTTGGGGGAGCTGAAATTTTTATAGAATGAAGTGTCTGCGAGGGCGAGTCTATCTGCCAAGTTTCAGAACGATTGAATGATTGTAAGTGATCGAATTAGTTGTCGCAAGATTTGACTTTTTAGCCTGTGGCTCAAACAAACAAACAAGATTTCCGTAAGTTAAACTAGATGGATAATAAAATACAGCCCGTAAAAACAAAGTTTTTTACTATATCCATCTAGTATCCTATAATGCGTCTTACAGAAGCAGTTACCTCTACAAATATATAGTCCGCGGTCATTTTACGTCATAGCGTGCGTTTAATGGGGAGCTTAAATTTTTATAGAATGAAGTGTCTGCGAGGGCGAGTCTATCTGCCAAGTTTCATGACGATTGAATGATTGTAAGTGATCGAATGAGTCGTCGCAAGATTTGACTTTTTAGCCTGTGGCTCAAACATAGTTACATAGTTACATATATATATTCAAGATTTCCGTAAGTTAAACTAGATGGATAAAAAGGTTGCCCCACTGCCCCTAATTAAGCATGGCATTGTGCTTCTGGAAATAAAAGTGCTTCTGGAAATAAAAGTTATCATTATCAGCATCATCAAGGCGTACTCCCCTTGTACGTCTTGATGATGCAGTTATAGTCTTATATATAGAGTGAGTCAGACAAAGTCCTAATTACCATCAGATAGTTGCAGATGACCACTAATGTAAATGTATTTAATGTAACATGTACCGGTATAAACGTTCTTATAAATAGCGACCGTACATGCCCTATACCCTGCTCACTTTTTAATGAATTGTTCTGGTGAGATCTTTCGCCACCGCTAAGTGTTTGAATGTGAGCCACGCCATTTAAGTTCCTCGTGTATGGACCGTATTATAGCAGGTTTTTCTTAGGTTAACAGCATCTTTAGGCTGCAAGATCTACATGAATCACCCTGCTTATATAGTAGCTGTTGCTTACCTGCGAGAATATATTGCATCCGTACAACGGTTTAAAGGGTGTTTAAGTAGAACATTGCATTATTCAATTTCAATGTCTCACTCTATAACTGGACATTCTATTAACAAAAGATTAAATAGTAAATGTAAATTATAGACTTTTATAGCGACCGCATGGCTTCGACCTTGCTCATTTTTTAATGAATTGATCGGGTGAGATCCTTCACCACCAATGCCCATTTGAATGATGATGACAAGGAGCCTCTAAGAGCGTGCTTTGGACGTTTTGATGCCCGTATCTATAGGCCTATCAGGGCACTTACTTTAGCGCATTTTAGGTACCTAAAAAAGCTTCATGATGCTGATGACGATTATGAAAATGGTGCTGGCGCTGCCGCTGTAAATATGATGCTGATAATGATGATGTTGATAATTTTGATGATCATGTTCATGGTGATGATGATTATGATGATCAGTCAATCAATCAATGAATCAATTTCGTTTATTCTCAACATCAAGCTGACAGGTCGCAACTTTTAACAGGTATAGGCCTACCAGGTAGCAAAAATTGTCTCAGCTTTGACAGTTAGTTTCTAAAGGAGAATGACGATGATCATGAGGACGATGTCCATGATGATGACCAAGATGGTGATGATGATGATGACGACGACGACGATGACGATGATGATGAGGAGGATGATGATGATGATGATGATGATGATGATGATGATGATGATGATGATGATGATGATGATGATGATGATGATGATGATGATGAAGTCGATAACTACGGGCTAGCAGCCTCGCCAAGGCAGTTACTGTGTAGGGAGTAGGATCTTGAGCAAGTCCCTCACTCACAATAATGCTCAGTGCCATCGATGCTCTGTCGAATGGCCGTGTGTGCACTTCTGAACTTTGGAAGAAGAGCAATATCAAATAAGTTGCATCAATTTGTATTACATTGTATTCAGCTGTGTGTAGTCGGAGTTATAGAGTGAGTCAGACAAAGTCCTAATTACCTTCAGATAGTTGCAGATGACCACTAATGTAAATGTAACATGTAGGCTACCGGTGCAAACGTTCATATAAATAGCGACCGTACATGGCCTCGATCCTGCTGACTTTTTAATGAATTGATGTGGTGATATCTTTCGCCACCGCTCAGTGTTTGAACGTGTGCCACGCCCAGGTTGAGAATTGCCGGGGCGTTCGGGGGTTCAACGCCCCTAGTCTTTCTTAGGCCCCCATAGTAAAGTCTACATTTCACGCCCAAACTGCACATAAATCAACGTCTAACCCCCCCGCCCAATTATTTTTTTTACAATTCCCATACTGGCCACGCCATTTACGTTCATTGTTTATGGACCGTATTATAGTAAATTTTTCTCTGGTTAACGACATCTTTTCATTTCTTTTGGCTGCCAAAGCCGTTCACGTCCACCCTACAATACGTCGATCTACACGAAACACCTTACTTATGTAATAGTAACACGTTTTAACATATCGACCGTTTTACTGTAGTAGATGTTTCTTTCTTTAAGAACATCTTGTGGCTACATTCTACATGCTACAGTCTGATGTATTGTATCACGTCGCTTACCTGCCAGAATATATTGCATCCGTAGAAACAGTTTAAAAGGTGTTTAAGTAGAGCAATGCATTATTCAATGTGTCACTGTATAACTGGACAACTGTTCTATCAACAAGCGATTAAAAAGTAAATGTAAATTTAGACTTTTTATAGCGACGGTATGTACAGTATATGGCTTCGACCCTGTCCATTTTTCAATGAATTGATCGGGTAAAACCGCTGCCCCTTTGAACGGTTTCAACGCCATTTAAGGTACACCCAGTGTACGGACCGTGCTGTAGTAGATTTATCTTTCTTCTTCTTTGCTTCTCCTCCGTCAGGCCAAGGCCAACGATGAGTCCTCAACTTGTCGTCTCCAGAATTCTCTATCCTTGATTTGTTCCTTTGCTTCTGCAATGTTCATCTTCATTCTCTCCAGATCCTCTCGTATATTATACATCCATGTCTTTTGTTGTCTTCCTCTACTCCTAGTTCCCTCCACATATCCGTGTAAACCCATCGATGGTAGATTTATCGGCAAGCATTTAGTATCGTGGTGCATGTATTTTTCTCCCGTAATTTTAGGCGTCGTGAGAGTCGGTTAGGGTCAGGTTACGTCGTGAGGGTCGGTTAGGGTCAGGGTTAGGGGTTTGTGTCGTCTTTAGAAAACATCGTACCTTCCGCGGAGCATGCCAAAAAATACCGTCCCACGCCCGAAAACACATGCACCACGATACTAAATGTTTGCCGATTTATCTTTATTTAGCGACATCTTGCGGCTGCCAGAGCCGTTGACGTCTACGCTAGTATACGTCGATTTGTAGCTTATCAATGGATCCAGACAGTGTACCAACGCGTAGCTTACCTGCGGGTGAAAATATATTGCATCTGTAAGAACAGTTTTAAAGGTGTTTAAGCAGAGCATTTATTATCCAACGTGTCACTCTATAACTGGACAACTGTTCTACTAACAAGCGATTATAATAGCAAATGTAAATGCAGACTTTTTATAATAGCGGCCGTTTTTGGCCTTGACTCTGCTCATTTTTGAATGAATTGATCGGGTGAGATCCTTCACCATCGCTGCCCATTTGAATGGGTGCCACGCCATTTAAGGTCTCCGTCTACGGACCGTGCTAGCCCGAGGTTTAAATGATGATGATGATGATGATGATGATGATGATGATGATGATGATGATGATGATGATGATGATGATGATGATGATGATGATGATGATGATGATGATGATGACGACGATGATGATGATGATGATGATGATGATGATGATGATCAGGCACGTAGCGAGACTTAAATTCAAGAGCCAACTTCACAGACCATTGGCCAAATCCTGGTCATTGGGGTCATTAGTCAATGGAAGTTCCAGTATATAAAAAAAGCACGAGGAGGCAATTAACTGCCTCCTCGTGCCTCAATGTAGCTACGCCTATGATGATGATGATGATAACGACGACGACGACGACGATGATGATGATGATGGCGATTATGCTGATGCTGCTGAGATATTCTTGTAGAGGAGTCCTGGACCCGGACTCTACAGTCCGGTGGAACTCAAGTCCTACAAGACGAGACCTCCGGCCTTCTCCATCAGCGGACGTACGTCGGATTCATCGACAGGTGGTAGCACCATCACTCCAGGACCTCCAGACTTCCGAACGGAACAGGTACAGACAATATCCAGTGTATCCAATCAAGGGGTTAAACAGGTAAATGTATTGTAAGGTCAACTGAGGGCACAAAGCCACTCGATCTGGTCCATCCTAGTTTTAGGGTGAGGTCTCCACCACCTGGAAAAGTTTTGTGGAGTTGTTCTCTGCAACCTTTATAGTACATTTCCGTCCCTGAGTAGCTGTCTTGTAAACGCGCTATATAAATTCTTGGAATGAATTTGCGGAATCCGCGATATTGTGTAAGTAAGGGGGTGCTCGATAGTGTAGTGGTTAGCGTGCTGGGCTGTCAATCGAGAGATCTGGGGTTCAAATCCCCGCCAGGGCAGAAATGTGGTTTGAGATTTTAAGCTCCACCTGTGTCCCATAGCCAACTCAGCTATAATGAGTACACTGACCGTACATTGTCGGTTGGATGATGAGGTGACGAGGGAGATGATTGACCATCCACCCTCATATGCCGAGGCTAAGAAAATCAAGTCGCTAACAATTCATAGCCATGGCTACCTTAGGGCTAGCTTAAGGGACTGCAAAAGTAAGGCTACCTATGCTTACTTATTTGACTGTAAAAGTCAAATAAGTAAGTAGACAACCTAACATTCAGGATGAATCTATCTTTAAGGTCTCATAGCTTACTAATGCTATGCATAGGCCTACTTACAATGTCAATTCCCTCAAAGCACGCGAAGGCCTTCAAGCTAAGCAGGATTTTAAGATTACGATCCAAAATTAACGACATCGTATGGAATTACTATGGCAATATTATTAGTCAGTTAGTTGCTGTTTAACGAAACTGTGTCATAACAAAGATTATTAGCGGCGCCCTCCTCCTTTCTCCAGGCTTGGGACTAGCACTGCCAAAGTACGAGCAGTGGATGATGGCATATTACAGACTCAATATTATTGTCTTTTCCTACTTTGACGCATGTAAGACATTCTCTGTATCCAATACAGAGCAATCGCTTTTGCTTTTACTTATAGGACTAATATCAGAATTAAAACAGGTGTGTAATACTGTAATTAGTATGAACAGTGCTCACCGTTTGTATGGCATAAACAGCACATAACTTAATTAAGTTTTTGGGCGTGTGTGTGTTTCCTTTTTAACGACTAGCTGTGTG
Source organism: Aporrectodea caliginosa (assembly GCA_020284085.1). Lineage (NCBI taxonomy): Eukaryota > Metazoa > Annelida > Clitellata > Crassiclitellata > Lumbricidae > Aporrectodea > Aporrectodea caliginosa. The sequence goes on from JACEVL010006441.1 coordinate 1,693,042, forward strand.
GTAACAAAGACCATTAGCGTCGCCCTCCTCCTTTATTCAGGCTTGGGACTGGCACTGTCAGAAAGCAAACAGTGGCGGAGTTAAGTTTTTGGGCCAAAAACTGAATATTATTATAGCACCATTCAAACGCCATTTAAAGGCGTCTAAGCAGAACGTAACGTTATCAGTAGTAACACTAACCAGTAGGCCTATGACGTCGTTGGGTTTTTCTTTAAGTGGCTTCATCTTCTATTATTCTATATACTCGGGATATAAAGAGAGGTGGTCTCCCAAGTCCTTCCTCTCGGTGTTTTTCTCGATACACCATCTCTCCCTTGCATTGACGCGTTCCATCATCCGTCCTTCAGAATTTTATCCTCTGGGTACTCGCATATCCTGGCGAGGACTCGGTCGTCCACCACGCACTTTGTTCCAAACAGGCAGAGCCGGATTATCGTATAAGCCAAATAAGCCATGGCTTAGGGCCCACAACGTTTTGACGGCCCCCAACTATCAGGAAATATAAAATCAGATTGTACCAAGGTCATAATTGACAAAATGACAATTGCAAATGCATGTGTTATTATTTAGCCAGTATTTCATTAGAAAAAATCGTTTATGTACGGATCGAATTTTGTGCACAAAGACACATATTTTTGCTTGGTTTTGCGGTTAGGGCCCCCGGATGTCTTAGCCCGGCTCTTGGCTTAGGGCCCCCGAAAGTCTTAATCCGGCCCTGCCAACAGAGGTACCACGAGAAGGTGGCGTGGTAAGTAATTGAGCAACAAAGGCTTTTTGAGACGCTTGCTGCCCCATTTCGGCCCCCTCAATCCAGCATCATCTGGTTTTCTATTTAACGATGTGTTGACATCGACCTAACGTTACATGTTAACTATAATAACGGATAACCGTACTGGAAGATAATCTGTCGTTTTGGATCCTCAGTTTAACGGCAGCTTATGACTACATAGGCCGTTGCCGCCGACAAAGATTAGTTTGTGGCATAATACAGCTGTCGTTTGAACGAAAATTCGATTATTATAAGCCTGCCAAAAGCTATTTAAAGGTGTCGAAGCAGATCACAACATTATTCGTACAATTCGGTGTTTGACAACAACTAACGGTTGTCAGAACCGTTCAGCCTACCTTACATTTTTACTGAACAAAATGTCTCATAACACAGATGATTAGCGTCGCCCTCCTCTTTTGTCAAGGCTTTGGACTGGAACCACCAGAAAACGGCAGAGGCTAATGACACTTATGAAACGAAAACTGTTAATGACTGCATGCATACTTGTATAATTATTGTGTTCGCTGTTCATTGAATCGATTCTAATAAAATTTGAATGTTTGAATTTTGAATTTAAATAGCGTATTGGTTAGTCACTGTGCGACGCTGTGTCATAACTAAGAAGATTAAGTAAGTAAGTAAGTAAGTAAGTAAGTAGGTAGGTAGGTAGGTAGGTAGGTAGGTAAGCAAGTAAGTAAGTAAGTAAGTAAGTAAGTAAGTAAGTAAAGTAAGTAAGTAAAGTAAGTAGCCTTTTAATAATGCAAGTCAAACGCTCACATTTCGCAAAATAGACAGTTGATGTAAAGTGTTACTGTCGTTGGGTCAGGTAAAGCCCAAACCGTCAAATCCACTATCAGCAGCGACTATGAGCGCTCTAGGCCTACTGACACTCGCTTCAAGATGATAAAAGAAACTGTTCGAAGAATGGTCAGTTCATTGGTAGCCGATTATGCAAAGTCTGCATATTCGAAGTGTAGTGCCCGATAAGACTGCATCTGCGATAGCCTATTCTTGGGCTCTTGGCAATAGATGATGCTGTGTGACTTGTGTCACTAGAATCTTTGTAGTCCAGTTCCGAAGGATTACAGAAGAAGCACGTTGAAATTCCAGTTTGTTTTAGTTGTTACCAACCACATGGCGGGCGTGATGGCGGCTGCCATGCGGTGGTGATTGTAGCCTATAGGGAGGCTCTGTTATTTAAATCATCCAAAACGAGAAATTCCAAGCGGCTGACTTGACAAGTATCTAAGAAGCGGTATTTGACCGTTTTGACGCAATAAACCCACGAATAAATGAGACATTTGCAAGCAAACGGATTAAAATCAGAATACAGTAGTAGCCTACACATTCTTTCCGAACGAAATTTGGCGGTGATCGGATGATTGATCAGTCATCGAGAGCCCTCCTTTTTATTCCGGGCGTGGGACTGGCACTAACAGCGTACGGGCAGTGACGTAGTTAATGACATGTTGGTTAGTTACTGTTTAATGACAATGTTTTATTAGAAAAGGCGTCTGTAAATTAATAACATATAGTTATGTTGTTATTATTTCATTATTATTACGACGTTTAAGGGGTCATCCATTAATTATGTCAACAAAATACGGGGAGGGGTTTCGAAAAGTTTGACAGTTGTTGACAAGGGGGAGGGGGTTCTATTTTGACGTCAACATTTTTTTCCAATGAATCAACACAGACCCTTCAAAATGGTAGCGAAAACATTAAGTAATGCTAAAAATGTATAAAGTGCTGAATGTTTAATACTACTAAAAAGCTGGTAATAAACTAAACTCATATATTTTTAAATTTGAGATTGCATTTCCCGTATGAAACAATTTGAAAAAAATGATTCTACATATATTGAGCCATTGTAGGGGGTTCTGGGATTGAAGGGGTCCGCCAATGTTTGACACTCAAAAATGGCCAAATATTTGTTGACATAAATGGACGACCCCTAACATCGTTAGGCCTACATGACAATTCGAAAATGTCTGCTCTATTTTATACATATGGTAGAACTATTATGCGTGTGTGTCCACAGTTTAACGGCAGCTTATATTAATAGATTTTTTTTGGCATAATACATATAACATGCTTGAGGACCCGTAAAGTATATAGCGTAGGAGAACAGCTACTTAAAGGTGTCTAAGGATATCTTAACATTATAATGATATATAATATATATATATATATATATATATATATATTATATAACATTATTAGAAGTATCCACTGTTTAATGACATCTTATTACCAGGTCCGTTCGCGTCGGCCTGATTCCTAACCCAGTAACAAAGCGGTGTGTCAAAGCACTAGATGGAATCCAAAAGTTAAATGGACACCTGATACCGCTGTGATTCACAACATGTTTCACAGCATGACTCCTTTAGGCTTTCTAAAAGTCATTTATTCAGCGGCACCTGGCCTTTGTTTCATTTATTTTTCCTCCAATTAGCTCTTTATTTTAATGACGAGCAACGCTCCTAGTAGCTTATTCAGCCGTAGTAGGCCTACTGCGACTATTTTCTACACTACTTTAAGTTTAAAAAATAGTTATAGATCTATGTCAGTAGGCCCTAGTTAGAATCAGTAGGCCTAGTTTTTCGCATTATTGACAAGAAAAGCTGCGCAAATACCTATGTGGCCGTGGCACCCTAGAGCAGGCTCGCGGCACCCTTGTGTGACGCGGCACCCAGCCTGGTTGGGAAACAGTAAGCTTATCTTGTGGCATAGGAGTCCGTTGACTTGAACAGATTCCAAAAGCTTAACGTTAGGGATTTTTTAATTATTCAAAAGTTTAACGACATCTTATGACTACAATGGCCGTTGACGTCTTTAAAAGATAATAATTGTATTTCAGTTTATTTTATGGGAGTTTCTTCCATCGATTTTCGTTTCTTCTCTCATCGTTTGATTCCTATCTGGCAGGTTGTTTGAGATGTCTAGTAAGTCGTATTGTAGCGATTTGGGACATAACAAATATATAGCTTCGGTTAATGACGATTAAAAGGTGTCTATGCAAATCGCCACATTATTAGTAGTATCTAGTGTATAATGGATCGTAGCCAAGAAAAATTTTAATTCAGGTTAGGTAACCAAAGCAGTTTAACGACATCTTCTGCTTTTAAAGGCCGTTGACGTCGCTTGAAATAGACACACACACAGACATACACACGCAGACACACACACGGATACACACTCGCATACGCACGCGCACGAACACGATATCATGAAATAAGTAAGAAAAAGTAATCGAACAAGCCGAAATTAATCGATTAAAAATTGTAACGATTAATCAATTAATTAATGGTGAAAGCTCTAAAGGAAACATACATGTAAGGTAAAATAATTATGGATGCTGTTGGTGGAATTAGCTTATGTTACAGTTAGGTGGGGCAAGTTAAGGTATACGGTAAGGCAGTGTAGAGATGGCTAGCCTATAGTATAAGATACGGTAAGGTAAGATTAAATTTCAGGTGAGCCCAGGTAAAGTATGGTTTAGTAAAGTCATGTAAAGTAGGATAAGGTAAGATAAGGTTGGATGAGGTAAGCCCTAGTAAGGTACAGTATGATTAGAAACGGTAGATCCCAACCTTAACTCGTAAATAAGCTCAGCGCTCGTTAATAAGGCTGGTGCCCTGCGCTTGGCTATCGAGTGGCGCTTTAGAAGTTTGGAGATTACGATTAACTGACTTTCTGGATAATGAGTTTGGACTGTTTGGTGTGCCATCGCTTCGTACTTTGTGCATTAGAACCAGCGCTATGAAAGTCGCCAATTACAATACAATTTACACCATGCTATGCGTAGCGTAACATAGGCATAGAGTGTAGCGTAGTGTAATTAAGGATTTTTGGGTCCATCCAGGGGCGGAGACTTAGGGGGCAGACAAAAAACTAGAGGTGGAGGGTATGGAGCTGCTTATATCCCCCCAATATTTCCGCCGCTCCTTCATCTGTCCCCCGTCCCAAACCCAGGACCAAGTCTCCGCCCATGGGTCCATCCCTCCCAAAACGGTAGGCTAGCTTAAACCTGGACCCAATGGCAAACAGACTGTTGTAGCGCCGCAGTGCATAGGCCTATCATCAATTAATTAATTACGGTATATTTTCGCCAACAATTTTATTACTATGATTGTCGGTATGCATTAATATTTAATTACATTGTTTTCGTTGTTCATTTTTTAATTATCGTCATCATCCCGTCCAGGGGCGGATCCAGAAAGTTTATGAGGGGGGGCCAAATGGGCGTCCGAAGGACGATCGTTGAGGCGCGCAGCGCCGAACAGGGGAGGGGTCTGGGGAGGGGGATGTGCCCCCTCCCCACTTTAAAATTTTTTGAATTTGCACTCTGCAATGGTTGCATTTTAGGCTGTCATGTGAAAAAATTTCTCTATTATAATTTATTTCAAAACTGATAGGAATCAGATGTCACTCGTAGCTAAGATGTTGCTTGAGTTGTGTTTGAGTTTGACTGCAGACAGTAGTAGGAAACCAGACATTTATTGAAATTAATATAAAACCTAGAAAATATGTTCAATTTTCAAGAATGCCATAAGCCTTAAGGTAAACGAATTGCTTACCAGGACTCAGCACAAATAGTTAACACAAACCAAGGAAAAAAAGGATTCAACTACCTTATCGGGAATCCATACAGTAATGATGTAGTTTTACTAAAATGTTCAAGGAACACAACATTTTAAAATTTGATATTTTGAAATTTCAGAGACAACACTTGAAAGAAGCTATTTAGTTGTACAGAGATAATATTTTTTATTTATATATCCTCATTTTCTTTTCTTCACGAAAGATCACGGAGTGAACATAGTGTACTTGGCGATGGGGGGCCAGCCCTATGTAAATTTCAAAATGGGGGCCATGGCCGGATTGGCCCCTGAATCCGCCCCTGATCCCGTCGTTGTTATTCGATGCTCTTCAAGACTCTTCAGTTATATCCACATAAACAAGTTTGATCGATGGGTTTTTAATGAGGCCATTTATTGGCTTGTTGTCTAAATGTGGCGTGGTATCATTTGGGCGTCCCTGCTTTTATTGTTACTAGGAAAAGGTAACCGTACTATAGATTGGTTTGTTTACGCGTTGCTCTTGAAACTTCTCGGAACGATAATGCTGAGTGTAACAACAGAGTTGTTTACGCACCTCTATACAGGTGTGTTGAAACTGCTTAGAATCATAAAGGTAGACTGGAAAAGGTAGTATTGTTGTTGACACGTCTTAATGGAAACGTCCATTAAGGACAAACGTTTTAGTTGTCCTCGTTCGCGTAGTTGTCATTGTTGTTATGGCCGTTGTCTTTGTTGGTACTGTCTTCATTGTTTTCGTTGTTGTTATCGTTATCTTTGTTGTCGTTGTACTTGGTGTCATTTTGTTGTTGTCGTTGTTGTTGTCGTTATCTTTGTTGTCGTATCACACATCTCTGAGAAGCCTATTATTATTATTATTGTTCTCTGTAACTGGAACTACGTCATTGTCTTTAGGTTTGGATCCACAAGAGTTCCTCGCCGAAATTCTCCTTCGGAATCCGCCACAGCGAATACGAAGCTCCAACCGTCATCAGAACCTCCGTCGAGTGATTAGAAGCAACAACGACGATGGCAACAACAACAACGATAACAACGATAACAAAAGACATCGGCAACAACAACGGCAACGAAGACAACAAGGACAACGACGACAATAGCAACGACAATAACAAAGACTACTACGACAATGACTATCAACGACGACAGCAGCCTAGTCTCCTCTGGCAAGATACAGCGCTCGTGAATAAGCTGGTGCCCTACGTGTTGCTGTATAATAACGCTCAAGAAATTTGAAGTTTACTATTACGATTACGAACGAATACTATTGAATTGTAAAGCCTAAAGCAGCCTCATCAATCATCATCATCATCGTCGTCGTCGTCGTTGTCGTCGTCATCATCACATTCTTTTTCCTAATTGCTATTTAACGTTTCTGGATATTGACTCGCTTACGGAGACGTTTTTCATAGCGCCATCGTTTGATGCCTAATTAATAATAATAATATAAAAATAATAATAATAATAATAATTATTATTATTATTATTAATAATTATTAATTATTAATAATTATTAATAATAATAATAATAATAATTATTATTATTATTATTATTATTATTATTATTATTATTATTATTATTATTATTATTATTAATAAACAACAACGAAAATATTAATATTTTCTTACAATGTAATAATATTATTCATACTAACATATCCACAATTTTGTTTAAATGACAATGATATTAAAAATAAAAAAATAATAATATCTTGTCATTAAGGCGTAGTCATCATCGTCATCGTATTCTTCTTCTCGATGGCTAATTAACTTAGTGGGCGTCTGTAACAGCTCTGGTTCATCATTCATTCGGTATAGGTGACAGGGTAGCACTGCAATAATTATGATACATTGCACTAGCAGCTACATTCGGCAGGTGTCGCTTTCAATGGCGCTAGAGTTCGTTTTTTCCCGCTCTAATAATAATAATTATACATGAGTCTATGAATAATGCAAATCGAGTATTCACTTGTAATTATTAAGTAGCTTACAGCCGAAGCCCGCCATGGTATAAATTTGGTTTGAGATTTCTGCTCTACCACTGCCCCCTACCCAATCTAGCTGAATCCAATTCCACCACTGCCTATACCCTCTCTTGGTGCCAGTCCAAACCCTGCACAAAGAAGGAGGGCGACGCTGATCACCTTCGTTATGACACGACGTCGTCAAACAGAAACAAACACTAAGACTTTGACTTACACTAACACTTTAATCTTCGCTAATGCTTTTGTACTCGGATTGTGCCAGTCCGAAGCATGGATAAATGAGGAGGGCGACGTTAAGCCAAAAGTAAAGGGCCTACGTATACCGCGATAGACTCTCCTGTGATGCTATGCATACATAATGGCCAGCTTCCGCAGCCGACGTCCAGTTCAGTGAGGTGGAAAGATGGAGACTGATGTGTGACGGACGGAAGCAGGAAGCGGAACAAGGGATGGTCTGGTGCTCATCGCAGAATTAGGAGACCTGACTACAGACGAAACTCAGGAACAAACTATATTATAGAGACCTTCTACTCGTTCCAGGTGATTTTGGGTGGCTCTTCACCTTACTTTTCCATCGGGTATTAGTATAATAATAATAATGATAATGATAATGATAATGATAATGATAATAATAATGATAATGATAATGATAATAATAATAATAATAATAATAATAATAATAATAATAATAATAATAATAATAATAATAATAATAATAATAATAATAATAATAATAATAATAATAATAATAATAATAATAATAATAATAACAATAACAATAACAATCAATAATAATAACAACAACAACAACAACAACAACAACAACAACAACAAAAACAACAGCAACAACAAACAACAATAATAATAATAATTTTTATTATTATTATTATTATTATCGTCATCATCATCAATCAGCAGCAGCAGCATTATTATTATTCTAATTATTTCTTTTCGACTTGACAAAACATCGGCTGCAGGACAGAAGCAACACTTCCTTCTAAAGTGCGAGTCACACAGTGCAACAGATAATAATGAGTCGATGTCATATCACTAGTTCATTGTTTGCTACCTGCCCGAGTGGTGTCTGTAACGATGCATGACATCACACAATCGTTTTCGTTGAAATGGCGTCAGCTCATAGCCTACAGGCAATTGATCATGCAACCTATCTTGGAAACGGTTGAATACTATTCTGTGCGATCGTGACGTAGTCTATGGCTCGTGGTCTTGCATTGTTAGTTCTGGAGCACCTCTGACGATCGAGTGTCTTGAAGATAAGCAATTACAAATTACAATAGTTATAATTGTTACCAGTGTTATTACGTAATATTTATACAATAGGACTATTTTGAAGATTAGTCCTAATGAGTCCTATTTTTGGATTAACTGGCTTCATCAGACACGACGTCATCCAACACTTGAGACATCACTTGTAACTTCGACGTTTAATTTATAATCGCCTAAACACGCTCTGACGCTTCAGGGTCTCAGCCTCAGTGCCCCGATGATTGTATCAAGCTGATGATATCATATTACAAATATGAATATCAGTCACACATTAGTAAACGAGTGTCATCAATTCAAAGACTATTTGCATCTTAGGAAATCCCAGAACACAGAAGAAACCACGCCATTCAATGAGCAGAAGTTCTTCAGCTTATTTGTGAGCAACACCTAATTGAAGTGTTCCCCAATTTTACTACTGCGCTTAAGCTGTACTTGACAATGCAAATCACGAACTGTGAAGCAGAAAGGAATTTTTCAAAGCTGTCCTTTATAAAGAACAAATCTCAGGCTACCATTACTGAAGAGCGCTTAATTCTTTATGTATATTGTCTATAGCAAATGGCATTGGAAGGAAGCTCTTATCTGGCGAAACTGAAAATGAATGTGTTGCTATGAAACCAGAAAAAGAGTTTTTTTTAGTAAAATGCATGATGCAATATGTATTCTCATAAGTGTCTTCCATGTCTAATCTAGCAGTTGCAGAGTTAAACGTACATAATCCCTCCAGGCTAGGCTAGGACATAATTACGCCAGGCTAGGATATAATCACCCCAAACTCAGTCAAGTAAGATGGATAAACTTATACATTATATCCAATAACATCTGTAAGAATAATTTCTAATTCCACTGGAAAAGTTTATTATACTAGTTGACCCAAATTTGTCCAAAATTGTTACAAGCAACGTTAAAGTTATAATTAGCCTAGGAGTACATCAAATGTGTCTCATAGCTGTAGTACCCGTTTTGAGTTCAACATTTTAAAATGTGTCCAAGTCCGCGCAGCGTGTCCTCGATGGATTTTGTTCCATTTCGCCGACCATTCGTTCATTGTAAATTTAATTTTAGAAGTGAACGACATGAACAAGACTTAATTCAAGACGTAAACGACATTAATAAGTCTTATATTTTAAACTTAATGACCATAACAAGTCTTAAGTTACGAACGGAATGACATCAACAAGTCATTAAGTCTACGCATAAACGACATTAATGAGCTGACGCCGAACATAAACTGGGCAATTAAAGTTTATCGATTAAGTGCAGACACGGGCTAAGTGCACAAAGGGGGGATAATGCCCGGGAGTTATGTCCTACGCAAAATCAGGCGGATCATGTTATGTCCGGGAGTTTGTCCGGGGGATTATGTCCTGCAACCAGTTGCAAAGGGGCCCTGTAACAGTTCAAGCTTCAGGGCCCAACATTATAAAGATCCGCTTCTGGGTAAAAGTTCGCTCTGCACAGTTTCTTCTGGCTTTCAGATCTCGACTAAAAACTCATCTCTTCCTAGACTCATTTCCTCCGTCGGCTGTTTCCCTGTCTTTTCTGAATCCCTTCTTGGCTGTAGACCGAACTCACCCTGGAATTTGGCTTGCACAACAACTACATGTAATATAATCTACTTACAGCAGCGACCATCGCCTTGTAGTTTCATTTAAACGACACTGTGTCATAACAATGATTAGAAGCGTCGCCCTCCTCCAATTCCCAGGCTTGGGACTGGCCAGTGGCGTAACGAAGGGTTTCAGCACCCAGGGGCAAGGGTTGATGACTGCGCCTCCTTTTAATTTTCTTGTTGACTTTTAATCTTTCTTGTCATAGTACTGTGTACCATTGAAAGCTAATTTTGCGCCCCTCTGGTGCTGCGCCCGGGGCGGCTGCCCCTCTGCCCCCTTCGTTACGCCACTGGGACTGGCACTACCAGAGAACGGGTCGTGGCGGAGTTGATGCCTTGAGCATTATGACAGTGGAGCTATAGCAGTTCACCGATTTATTATTGTGTCAATCATGGACTTTCGAGGCCGAAGTGAGCAATTCTTCGTTTATCAACAGGACTCTTCATATCGAAAGCTAGTCGACAGACAACACTTGACTGCCATTGATCTCAGTGTATTGTAGGAACCACTCATATTGACCATAATCGTAGCAGCCATACATGTAGGTTCGATATTTATCGCCTTTCTGAAAGACGACGCCATTAGCACATGCATACTGACATATTCTTGTAACTGCGTCAAGTTAGATGGGTTGTCCAGGGACACTGTATGAAGGCCACAATCGGTTTTCCTGAAGTGGATCAAGAGAGAAGGTGACAGCGACAGAGCCATGGACAGACAGACAAAGGAACTGTTAGAAACGAGATTTGTTCAAGTTGAGAGAATCCATGAGAAGGGGTGGCTTGGATGGATCAGAGTAACATTTCTTGAAGAGGCTGAGCTCCAGTTTTGAGCGGAGAGCTCGTGGAGTTATAGAAGGGCTTCACACACCTGTCTGTCCGTGTGTCTGTCCGTCCGTCTGCCTGTCTGTCTTTCTGTCCGTCTGTCTGTCTGACTGTCTTTCTGTCTGTCTGTCTGTTTGTCTGTCTGTGTATCTGACTAATTGACTGATGACCATTATAACTGTCCGTTTTGTTTGTTCGTTTCATCGAGTGAATGCCGTCCATAAAACCAGTCATTCTATGCCTGTCATTACTTGTTCACCTGTCATCACTACCTGTCATTCCGCGCATTTCGATATTTATTTATAACTCGCTCACAACTGAAGAGAGAGAGAGAGACAGACAGACAGACAGACAGAGACAGACAGACAGACAGACAGTCAGGCAGACAGACAGACGGACAAACAGATCGACTGCAGGTTCGTGTGGTTCATATAATATGCCCTGCAACATATTATATGCACCACACGATGTAGGCCCTACATTAAATCTCTATGGCAACCTAGAAACGCTCCTCCATGGCAGTTACAGCCATAGGCTAAAACAATGCACTGGTATGTCTAACAGATGCCTTAACACGCAGAGGCTTACTGTCACGTGCAGGGTAAACAAAGGCCTATTGTCACATGTCGCTATAGTCCGCCGACTTAACAAAGGCCTATTTTCACAGGTCGCTATTATAGTCCGCCGACGCTTCAAGGGCTATGATATACTGGTCCTGGCCTTTTCCCTGTGTGCTGCACGCTCAGAGACATTTAAAAGCAGAAGCCAACTATCTCCTCTGCAATATCTGCCTTGGATATGGGAATTTTAATCCACTGTCACAGGTAGGCTAATTAATTGACCTAGTTTGACATAATGTAATTAGGAAGTTCTATTGCGCCGGTGTATAATGCACATCAATCAGAGGTACACAAAAACCAAGCCGTAATCAGGTCGATATCAAGATCCATCCATAAGACATTGAGGCTAACAAATCTACCGCAAGAGGTAGATAAAATGGATGGATCCAGAGTTTAACGGCAGCTTCTGTCTGTCTGTCTGTCTGTCTGTCTGTCTGTCTGTCTGTCTGTCTGTCTGTCTGTCTGTCTGTCTGTCTGTCTGTCTGTCTGTCTGTCTGTTTGTTCTTCTTCGCAAGTTACGTTCAGTGCGTTGTCCTATATATTATGTCATACAGAGCGTGATGCATTTGGGAAAATTCCAAAAGAATCTCGTTGTCGAACCAATGGTAAGTGTTTCCTTCCTACTTACTTACTTACTTATAGATACAATACAACACAAACTGTATTTTGATAGTTTTTAAATTGTCCTGCTTATATAGTTCAGAAGTGGACATGTAGCTTACGACAATCGATGGCGTTGATCAGTTGTGAGTGAAGGACTTGCTCAAAGTCCCTTCGCTGTGACCTTTTCAGTGGAGGCTCGAACATCTAGGCCTACTCTTCGCGTTACAGGCTGAATGCCGTAACCAATGCGATACCTAACCGCAACTATCTACCTACCTTCTTACCTGCCTTCTTGTCTACCTACTTGTCTACATAACAACCTGCCTACCGACACACCTGCATACCTATATAAATAAATACCTATAGACTACCTACATACCAACCTACCGACACACTAACTACCTATCGACATATCTATCTACCTACTTTTCATACCTACATACCCAAATACCTATCCACTTACCTACCTACATAAATACCCGTCTACTAATATTTTACATACCAACCTATATGGCTTTCTCTCTACCTCTCCAGAGACCTCTCTCTCATCTCTCTCTCTCTCTCTAATGCTCGTCTCTCTCTCTCTCTCTCTCTCTCTCTCTCTCTCTCTCTCTCTCTCTCTCTCTCATAACTATCTCTATCTCTATCTCTATACTCTCTCTCTGTCTCTCTGTCTCTCATCTGTCTACTCATACCTCTATCCAAATCTATCTGTCTACCTACATGTCTGTCTGTCTCTCTCTCTCTCACTCTCTCTCTCCTCCTCACCTACCTACCTGCGTAGTTCCTAACCCAGGTTGTACCGTAAATGACCGTATATTAATGCAAATGTTATTAGTAACTTCTGTTGCGCCGGTGTCTAACGCAAAAGGCATCAACCGATGGCGCAACAAAACGAAACCATAATCTGGTAAATATCAAGTAGAGCAGTCCTTAATAAAACCCGATTGTTTATAGCTTTAATAAATAAATGTTTTAAACTTATAATGCTTTTTAAGTAGATCCTGGTCTCTGGTAAGCTCAACTTCCCAGGTTGAAGTGGTGCTCACAATTCACTAAAAACAGCTATGCAACCTATAAACTATCTTTAGAGCTTCTGTAAATGCAGCAAATTACTAGTTTTTATGGTTTCTTTCACGTAGGCCAACTGCTGATGGGCTATATACCTCGCGAGCCCAAGTAGACTGTAAAGTTCATGGTAAGAACTTTGTAGTCAAACAAGCAAGCAATACAACACAATAAACTGTATATCAAATCAGGTCCGCAGTCCCTCATTGTTTGGTCAATATCGGTGCCAGATCAGAATACGGGGGGGGGATGTTGAAGTTGATGAGACAGCATGAGGCTACGGTGGAAATCGCTGATAGTGATGTTCATGTGATGGTAGAGGAGCAGAGGCGGAATAGGATAGCTGGAAAAGTTCGGGTTTTAAGTCGTTAGTGAAATGTTGCACGAGATTGAGCAAGCTGAGGAGTGATCCGGTTGACAGGCAAGAGAGAGAGAGAGAGAGAGAGAGAGAGAGAGAGAGAGAGAGAGAGAGAGAGAGAGAGAGAGAGAGAAGAGACAGAGAGACAGACAAACAGACAGGAAATGACCATTTGAATTCACCAGCACTTTGTTCCTATGGCTGTCTGTTGTGACGAGGTCAAGATGCTGCTCTTCTCTCTCTTCTCATCGTTATCTGTCTCTCGCTGCGTCACTGTCACACCCCCCCACACACACACACACACAACACACGCACACAGACACACACCACACGTACGCACGCGTTCACGCACACAAACACACACACGCTCTCTATATATATATAATATATATTATATGTTATATATATATATTATATCCGGTGTTTTGTGTGGTGGACACTCATGATATCGTTTCAAAAGCATTCGATGTAGTCATACTATTTGCTCAGATTATAGATTAAACTCCTATCTTCGGGCTATCAACCCTCACTCTATGGGCGCCCGCAGGTTTAAACAAATTGGACGCTTGCCCCTACCGTCCCTTCCCATCCCCACCCGTCCCCTCTCCGCCGCTCGTAGTCATGCACTGCAAATGACTCAGAGTCAGAACTCAAAAAGTAGAGTATAACACATGCATATGATATTATACGTACTACATCGTAAACCAAAATTACTGGCGTCTTGCGCTTGCAAGTACAAAGACGTCGTTGTTACTGAAGTCTCCGCAGTTGACATTTTCTTAAAGAACGCTGTGATGCGGAGCTTCTTCTTTTTAGGTGGAGATTTTATGCGACAATCGTGTTATTTCCTCTCAGTCATGACTCATTTTTGATATTGTCACTAACATTGCAATAACAATACGGCCGCTTGCCCGCTTTGCCGCCATAGATATAAACAAGAAATTGCAATAGCTGCCATAGATAGAGTAGTGAGTATTGGCAAGCCTATAGCAAACAACTTTCAATTTAGATAACATCTAATGTTTTAACATGCCGTAATTGTCGTTTGACAAAAATATCGATGCAATGCCTATTCTTTGTGTGGATTTGATTTGGTGGTGGTGCGTACATGTATAATGCGTACGCCTGCGGGAATCCTTGCTTCAATCAATCCTTTATTTCGCAGAACATTCTCGACAATCCGCGATCTTTGGTTGTCAATGGCAACATATTGTCAACGCAAGCACCGGACACTGTTACAGTAGGCCCTACTATACATATATATATATATATATATATATAATACATATATAATTATAGGCTATATATAATTAATATACTCTATATGCATTATATATACCTAATTAAAAGTCACGCACAGTGCACCAGCGTATCACCAATAACTGGTCCGTGACAGCAATTCGTTCTTTACGGCCTCTGGCTACCCAATTACTACAGACCATTGTTCTACAGTTGCCTTACTCGGCCATATTTACCTCCCTATTGTGATGCTGATCCCAATGTTCTTTTATGCGGGGATTAAGCTGTGAGAGACAAAAGGACTGGAGACAATTATTCTTCATCGATTGAACAATGAAGTAAGTTATCGTGCAGCAGTAGACGACCTTTTGTAATTAATGCTTTCATCAATGCTGGTCCTGTGTTTAAGCTAAAACTCGGTGGTTGTGCGGCCCTATTATATCGTGCACGTCTGCATGGATCATCAATTATTATTACGGCAGTTGCCAATGACAAATGCGTATTGAAATGAGTGTGTTCACGACGAATGCACTGGAAGACACAGTTTCTTAAGAGCCTCTCCAGAAACTCCTTAGCAACGTGGTTCCAATAAATTATCACAGAATCATTCGACAGAGTTACGGACTCGACCATAGAAATATAAAGTCATAGCCTATAATACATAGGCCTATCACTCACCTACAACAAGTTTCAATCCTCCCAGCCCTCCTATCTCCAGCAGTTGTTCACTGTCCAACCACTTCGTAGGCCTACAACCCGTTCCTCTTCAACCCTAACACTGCTCCACCCTTCCGTCACCTCATCACTAAAATTTTCAAATCGCTCTATAGCCATAGCTGATTCCAATGTTCTTTTCTCTGGAACAAATTCCGGCCAGAATTACTGTAGACAGATATCTGATCCATCCTAAGAACTCATCAAAACCACACCTCCTGCTATCTCTCCACAGGTCTTTCACTGAAAAAACTAAAACACGGTGTTCACAAATCCTATCCCGATCCCTCCACTACCCTCATCGCCCTCGCCGTTCCAGCTCTAAAACACCATCCACCTTATCCGTCTGACTTTCTGCCTGCCTTACTCTCTGGATCTTGACCCTCTGACCGATCGATTTTGTTTTGATTAAACGCTGTGAATAAGCTGGTTCCATTGGCATTTTGTGGGCGCTGTAGAAATTTCAAGTTTACGATTACGAATATCAGAACCAGCAGCTGCTGCTGAGCAGCAATAATAAGACACCCATAAAACTAAACCCACAAACGCTATATATAGATTCATCAAGTGCGTTAGATCGCTAGATCGTCAGATATACCCCTCCGCGTCTCATTTAACTGTAACACGATTTCTGTACAAGAGATCGAATAATAATGATGATGATGATGATGATGATGATGATGATGATGATGATGATGATGATGATGATGATGACCTGACACAGAGTTTGTTGTACGTGCTCAATATTGTTGATTGTAAAGACGATGACGTTAGCACGATGACGATGACATACACGATTATGTTTCGTGCTTTCCGCTTCTGATACCCCCCCATCCACCTCATGCTGTATCATTATACTGACCGTACACTATTAGTGGGAAGACCAGGTGGCGAGGGTGAGGACTGCTCGCCATCATATGCCGAGGCTAAGAAAATGCAGACGATAACACTTCATACCGATGTCTGCCTGAATTTGTTTCGTGCTTGCTCCCTCCTCTTCTATCACACACACACACACACACACACACTGACACACACACACACACACAACACACACACACACACACACACACACACACACACACACACACACACACACACACACACACACACACACACACACACACACACACACACACACTGCACATCGCACACGCACACGCATTGCTTTTCTTCACACACACATACACATATACACGCACACGCACACGCACACGCACACGCACATATATACACACACACGCACACACACAAACACACAAACAAACACACACACACAAACATACACACAAACACACACACACACAGAAACACACACAGCATGCTTTCCCTTGTCAAGGTGTTGACTTTATATTCGGTTGAGAACAAACTGAAGAAACACACAAATGGCACACTACATAGTCTGTGCCTATACGCTTTCTCACCACAGTCTACTACATGTATTAAACGGACATTAGTTTCACGAGCGCAGAGAGAATTATCGATCACAACATATCGTGCGCTATGGGTTTTCCTATAATACAATAACATCAGTTGCGATGATTACTACGGTGAGTTATTGGATTGTAGCATGCTTATCCTGTGCGTATACCTGCGTCCATTGTAAAGATGTCATCGCCACCCTTACTTTCACATCGGCCAAACGATTGAACGCCGATCTCAACGACCCTCCTCCTCCTAGGAGGAGGGCCTCTGTTGAGATCCGCGGTTATGGTATCCCAGCATGGGCCCTGAGAATCGACAGCCTGAACACATCTTTCTTTTGTCTATTCACAGCAATTATATAGCGCCAATAAAAATAACTATTCAGAGGAGCTCATCGTCTAATTTCTTCGGAAAGAACAGCATCAGTCTTTATTTAAAGTACGTGCTGCAGATCCAGGAGAGGCCTTCCAGCTCGATGGTCCAAGCCAGGGTTGGAATTGTAACATTTGAACTGTGTGTATGTGAAAAATTCTTACATGTCCGGATGTCCCGCCCAGAATTTCTTACGTTCCTTAAACCGGTAGACGTGCTGAATTATATACTGGGTGTGGGTGCACGTGCACTAGAGCCCAAGGGCGTATTTAGGGGGTAGTTTTACTGGTTCAAACACCCTCATATAAGTTTCCGAAATTTTTGTATATGCTTTTACATGCGAAATAGCACAAAACCGGAACTTTTGCGACCATTTCCAATGGAAACCCCGAAATCTTAGAACCCCCAAATCCCTCCGAAATATTTTTCTGGCTACGCCCATGCTAGAGCCTTCGCACTGAACGCCGTGCTGGGAGTTTAACTTGACCCGAAGGTAATCTTTGGAAATTACCTGGAGGGGTTGAAATATGAATTGGGAGGGTGGGTTGAACCCTCCAAACACCCCCGACAATTCAATCTCTGTAAAGAGTGTGGCGCTGCGGTGTGAAGGTGCGTGGAATAGGAAAATCAGTGCACTCCGAGTAGAGGAATGAAGATTTCTGTGGGCGGCCAAACCCGACATGTGGCAGCACAGCTCACGTAAATTCCCAAACCCAGATCAATATCTATTAAATAGATGGCACCGGGAACGAGGCATGTTAGATATCATACGCTGGTAGTAGGCCCTATCGCAGTTCTCGATCCAAAGTTGAAGCCAATTCCGGTTTCGCCATATTTAGGGCAGAATATTTTGCCATAGAGGTCGCGATAGTCTGCAAACATGAGGAGGTTGAGAGTTCCACTTGGAGGGATCGGCAACCCGGCCAAAGACAAGGTGTGTGCCAGGAACAACACAGGAGGATCTGCTTTCCACCAGAAATTGATCGAAGAGAGGACCGGGCTTTTACACAGGTACAGAGTGTAACCATGCAAGATAAGTAGGGCGGCAATTGATCTGCAAGTGCTTTGGTGTAAGTAACCATGGACGATAAATAAGATAGCAAGTGATCTGCGCGTGCTTTGATGTAACCATGTAGCCTACGATAAATGGATGGCAACTGACCTGCGCGTGCTTAGTAGGCCTATGTGGGTGAGTTTTGCAAATGAGTCCATAATTTTTATCCTCCGCCCATGGAAGAAAACGAAAATCCATAAGCACACGATCTTCACGAAAAACGCAACACGACGCAAGATAATCACCATTTTATTGCCCTACAAATACCCATAATGCACCGAGCGCGTGTGGCGTCAACTGCAGCTGACCCAGTTCCGCCTGCCTACACTCTACATAGTATACGATCTCTATGGAATATATACTCAGCGGCGGTTTGCATCGTTTCCCAGACGATCAGCCCCGTTGTTTACGATGAATAGCCGTCTGCTGCAGGCAAACGATGTTGCAGAGCGATAAACGTCAGCGTTCAACGACCAGTATTTTATCAGTCAAGATGTTTGTAGGGTGATAAGGTTCATGACAGCGATGTTAGTTCTGCGGTGAAGTAATCCGGAAGTAAGGTTGTGCGGGTCGTATCGCTTGGATCGATATGTAGAGAACAGACTGTTGAGTTTGAATGAACCTTCTTCTGTCCGCGAAGTTCCCCGGTCTATCGGCTTTTACAAGGTAATATTGTTAACGCCAAGTTTCTAAATCTAAAGTATGCATGTCGAAGAAAACTTCAGTATGCCGTGCTAAGCTTATCCCGTTTCTTCCTCCTCGACTTTTATGGCGCTATATAAATCTTGTTGTTGTTATTCTCATTATTGTTATTATTGCTATTATTGCTTTTATTGTTATTATTGTTGTTGTTGTTGTCGTTGTCGTTGTCATTGTCGTTGTCGTTGTCGTCGTCGTCGTCGTTGTTGCTGTTGCTTTGCCACGAGGTATACAGAATCTCTCAGGCATTTAAACATTAATTAAAGAGCGAAATAACATCTGGAACGGCGCTTATTCTACGAAGTCCAGTGCAGAAAAAGTACATACATACAATAGGCCTACATCGTATGTACGTACATACATACACATACATAAATACGTACATACAATGTCATACATACATACATACATACATACATACATACATACATACATACATACATACATACATACATACATACATACATACATACATACATACACATAGATATACATACACATATGCATATGCATACATACATATGCATGCATACATGCATATGTATGCATATATACAAAGACATGCACATACCTGTATATACATACATACATACATGACATGACATTGCTTACCTGCTATTGCAACAACATCCAATTGTTCGTGCCCTTTGTTCTCTCTGTTAGCCACTGATGCTTTGTTGTCTAATCACTTTGGCGTTTTCATTCATTAATTCTTTGATTTATTGTGATCGTAAACAAAGAAATTCCTGAAGCGCTACTCCAAAGGTTATAAACCTGTGCTGCGGCGGGTCAGAGGGGGAGGCTCAGACGGTTTAGACCAATGGACCAAACTATGATTCATGGGCGCCCTTAGATATTTTTTCAGGAGAGAGCAACACACAATGGTCACGGTAACATTTTTTAGCAAGAGCTTGACAAATGCAAATTTAAAACATGGGTATTTTTCATCATGATTATAAAAAACGCCATGGGTACGCAGTAGATATCATTAGAATTTTTTGTTCATATACTTAAAGTTAAACATCTCGGTTTCACTTTGATTATCATAAGTATCATTAGTGCTTTAGTGCGAAGAAATTTGTTAAACACCAAAAAGTTGTAGTTTAAAAAATAGGTGTCAATTGTTTTTCGCTGGAGGGGGGGGGGCAAGTTCCCCATCTTGCCCCTGTGTGAGGGCGCCCATGCAAACATTAGTTCTTTTATGGTCTAAGCCTAAGGCATAGATTAGTCAACAGAACTTTGAAGTGTAAAGCCATAGTCACGCTATTGGTGTCACGCTAAATCCAGAGCAAACCTTTACGCGACACATTCGCCTGCTCTGCGGCGACTGTTACGATCGGTTACGTCAGCTTAAGGTAGTTTCACGTTCTTTGACTCCTAATGCTGCCTCAATACTTGTCCATTCCTTTGTTGTATCTCGTCTTGACTACTGCAGCGCTCTCTACTTGGGTCTCCCGGTGGCTATGGTTGGGCGCCAGGATCGGGTTTTACCCAGGGTGATGCACCTCATCGGTCGCATCCCGAGATACGGTCATGTCACTGACTACGTGCGGGATGTTCTGCATTGGCTCCCTGTCCCGCAGCGAATTACTTATCGGGTATCTGCCTTGGTGTGGCGTTGCCCTGCGGGTGTGGCACCGGCGTATTTGTAGGAGCTTTGCCTCTCCACCCTTAAGTTAAAGTACAACGTCGTGGCATTCTCCGTTCAACTAAGCAGGCAAAGCTCCTTGTCTCCCGCTCGCGGACTTCTATTAAGCAGCGCCGTGCTTTCCCTGTTGTTGGCCCTGCAATTGGCTTCCTGTAGCTCTTCGCTTGGTGCCCCGTGCCCTTGCCACCACGTTTTATGCCAACCTTAAGACTGTTGTCTTTAGCCAGGATTGAGTCGGAAGCGCTCCTGAGTAGACAACTTTATGAGGGCGCTATATAAATCTTCGAAATGAATGAATAGTCCTTCAATGTCTAAATCACTCCACTGTTGACCTACTAGCAGATATCTAAGGTCTAAAACTATAGTCCTTCACGGTCTAAATCAATCAACTCTAGACCTAGAGACCAATAAATGGGCGTTTAGGTCTAAAGAGAGGACAACGTTCGCTGTTGGAATTTCAATTGTTGTTTGGCGGTTGATATAATGACCTCTGCAAATTCCTCATCTCTGCTTTTGTTCCATTGTCATGATGCTTCAGTTGTTGTTTGCTGTTTCAGTTGCCTGCTGCGTCACAGCTGAAGGGGGTAAGGTCTGGCTATGTGTCTCTGTGTCCGTCTGGTTGTGTATTTGTCTGTTTGTGTGCATGTCTGTGTGGGCGTCATGACAGAATTCTACCTGTTGCGCGCAAAACATTTATTATTAGGATGATTTACTCGTGTTCATATACTTCATAATGTACATCAAAATGCGGTTAGCACTTGGTTCAATAAAGGATATACTACTTACTTACTTACTTGCTTGCCTTCTAGTACCTCGGTCTCGGACTGCCACAGCACACCATCGTGCCTATTATATGCCTCTGTTGGCCCTTTGCTGTGGAATGACCTTCCTGTTATAACTCATGCTGTGATCTTATCTGGGGCCACTACATTTTCTGCCCGTTCTTCTAAGACTTTTCTTTTTTCGAGGGTTCTTCGCACTGGAAGCGCCTCTGATTAGGTTGTACTGTGAGAGGCGCTTTATAAGTCCGTAAATAGAATAGAATACAATGGTAGGGATAGTCCACACTGTCGTATCTGTCTGCCTGTTTGTCTGTCTACCTGCTTGGCTGTCTGCCTGTCTATATGTCTGTCTGTCTATCTGTCTGTCTGTCTGTCTGTCTGTCCGTCTGTCTGTGTGTCTGCCTGTCTATCTGTTACAATGTGAAGCAATAATTACCTTTTGACTGATCAGTGCGTGTATGTAAGTAAGTAAAATTCAGCTGTTGTTGAAGTTCATTTGAATATCTCGGGGTCATCCGCGAGAGAGCTGAGAATATGAGTGGGCGAGAATTTTCTCCACGATTTAATTACCAAGTTCAAAAGTGTTCTTTTCAGGGTTTAAAGTACAGTCCAGTGATATATTATAGGGTAATAAACGTAGGGGCGAAGTGTAGGTCATGCGAGAGAATAATATTAGTAGAGAGGTGTAGTGTTGAGTTGTAAGTGACTTTTACCCTTGAATGGGGTAACGCTATTTAAACACTAAACACTGGTGTCAAATTGTTTGCTCGGTATAAGCTGCGCGGGGTACAATTTAGTGTTGGAGGTAATAGTGCAAAGGAGCAATGGGCATGGGTGAACTGAATGGAGAAGAGATGCATCCCAGTGTAATAAAGTCTGAACTGGTGAGGGGAAAGTTCACGATCCCCTTAACAAGTCGCAAGTTGACTGAAAAATAATAGTAATTACAAACTAATACATATTTAATGTGCAATCGAAGCTAAGCTCGAGATTTCTGTTCCACAGTCAACTCCGCCATAATGAGTACACTGACCGCACACTGTGAGACGGCGAGGGAGAGGACTCACCACCCGATCTCGTGTGCTGGGGCTAAGAAAATGAAGTCGTTAACACTTCATACCCATGGCTGCCTTAGAGCTAACTTATGGGACTGCTCTCCTCCTCCTCCTCCTCCTCCTACTTCTCCTCCTCCTCCTCCTCCTTCTCCTCCTCCTTCTCCTGCTCCTCCTCCTTCTCCTGCTCCTTCTCCTTCTCCTTCTTCTCCTCCTCCTCCTTCTCCATCTTCTCCTCCTCCTCCTCCTCCTCCTTCTCATGGTCATGAATTTTTATTCGTCTGAGAATAAGAGCAGTTACCAACGCTGTCAAGAGCGCTATTCGATTGTTTCAAGTGATTGTCTTTTCTTGGGCGTTGACCGAAGAATTCCTCACACCCATTGTTACAATGGCAATTAAAACTATCTCAACATTTTTATTGAGGCTATCTGAACTTTGTTATTGAGGTCATCTAAACATTGTTTTTGACGCTATCTCAACACTGTTATTTAGGCTATCGAAACATTGTTGTTGAGGCTATCTCAATATTGCTACTGAGGCCATCTCAACATTGTTGTTGAGGCTATCTCAATATTGCTACTGAGGCCATCTCAACATTGTTGTTGAGGCTATCTCAATATTGCTACTGAGGCCATCTCAACATTGTTGTTGAGGCTATCTCAATATTGCTACTGAGGCCATCTCAACATTGTTGTTGAGGCTATCTCAATATTGCTACTGAGGCCATCTCAACATTGTTGTTGAGGCTATCTCAATATTGCTACTGAGGCCATCTCAACATTGTTGTTGAGGCTATCTCAATATTGCTACTGAGGCCATCTCAACATTGTTGTTGAGGCTATCTCAATATTGCTACTGAGGCCATCTCAACATTGTTGTTGAGGCTATCTCAATATTGCTATTGAGGCCATCTCAACATTGTTGTTGAGGCTATCTCAATATTGCTACCGAGGCCATCTCAACATTGTTGTTGAGGCTATCTCAATATTGCTATTGAGGCCATCTCAACATTGTTATTGAGGCTATCTAAACATTGTTATTGAGACCATCTAAGCATTGTTATTGAGGTCATCTAAACATTGTTATTGAGGTCATCTAAACATTGTTATTGAGGCTATCTAAACATTGTTATTGAGGCTATCTAAACATTGTTATTGAGGTCATCTAAACACTGTTATTGAGGTCATTTAAACATTGTTATTGAGGTCATCTAAACACTGTTATTGAGACTATCTAAACATTATTATTGAGGCCATTTCAACATTATTATTGAGGTCATCTCAACCGTAGGCTTATAGCAGCAACATTCACACAACAACGGCAATAACAATAGGCGAGGCAAAATAAACCGAAATAGCAACAGGTCCAACAAATCAACCGCATTTCACAGGACGTCAACAACAACTTAACAACGAAGCCAAGACTATAATAATGCAACCGTGATTTAGTTGGCTGGAGCTGTCACGAAATCATTGCACGCGACACAATCAGTCCATGCATCAAGAGAAGGAGTCACTATCTGCGACCGAATGGCTAATAAACACTCCACGGTACATTGTTAGAGCTATGCCCTCCCAATCACAACGTAATGCTACTGCATTACCCCCAACGTAATGCTACTGCATTACCCCCTTGCACTTGACTCAGTCGATAGAATCCACAGGCAATAACAGATTTGTCATCATTGCAGCCAGTTCACTCATGCTATAGCGTTCGGTCAGTCATTGGACCAGAGTTCGCTCTCTATTCACAGAAGTGTGTGTGTCCTGTTGCGTGTTATTATAGTTCAACACGTGCGTGATGTGTCACAACAAGCGCACATTGCTTCACAGCTCAAACCGCTTTCATATAATATATAGCTTGGGAATTAGTGACCAAGAGTAAGCGGGAGACCACGGCAGGAAGGCAGCAGTGGTAGGTATAGCCCAGAAGACAGGTAAGGAGCTATGGATTGGTCGGCTTGTGGATAGGTCAATTGGTTTGTAGGTGTATTGATCAATAAGTAGGTCGGTATGTGTGAATGTAGGATTGTAGGTCCCTATGTAGTATAATTACGTATGCATGTACATGTGTGAATGTACATATACATAATGTATGTGGGTCGCTATGTATGAATGTGGGTCCCTATATAGTATTATTATGTATGTATGTATGTGTGAATGTACATATACATAATGTATGTGGGTCGCTATGTATGAATGTGGGTCCCTATATAGTATTATGTATGTATGTATGTACGTGTGTATGTACATACGTATGTGACACTGTGTGTATGCATGTGTGCATGTATGTATTATGTAACTATGTGTTCAATGCATCTAGACATTTGCTATACCAACCTTGTAAGTATCTCACATATGTCTACCTAAACGATGCTAATTGCATTAGGAACAAATGTTAATCATTAAGCGGACAGTAAGTAAGTAAATAAGTAAGCAACTAAGTGAATAAGTAAGTAAGTGGCCTTTATTTGCTTCTGACAGGCGCACATGCATTACATTGTCAATATTCGTATATTTAGACAACGATTGTATACATTTTGAAGATAAACTATAACAGGAGCTGATTATAAAGTCACACTTGCCCAACTAAATATAACTAAAGATGCATCGATTAACAAAACTGCTTTTAAGCAGTTTAGACAACTAGATATGTCACCACTGGCGAGTTCCCGCAGACATGTAGAGCCCAACCAATCGATTCTCACACAGAGCTGAAGATTGGATCACACTGGAGTAACTACATGTATACGGCAGGGTAGGGTGGGAGCATTTTATATGGATATAAATAAGTAGGTCGGTTCTTAGGTAAGTAAGTAAATAGACGAGTAAGTAAATCAATAATTAAGTCAACAAGCAAGCCATCATCAGCCTTTATTGGCTTCTGAGAAGCCCAATGCTTTAAGTGGCGAGTTTAATGATTAGCAGTGTTGTTAAGATGAGACTATGACTTACGAGAGCTAATACGATCAATGCATCTGCACGGCCGCGGACAGGCTATAGCAACAGACTCACATCGATTGGCAATGTACACAACTTGTAGTCTTCAAGAAGCAGCTGTTGTTCTGCTTAAGAAGTGGACCAGTCAGACCATATTCTCAGAGGAAAAGATCATCGATTGGGCAATTAGCTAAATATACTAGACTGGATGTTTTCCCGTCCTAAGACTGTAAAAATAACTTCGACGAGTCTGTTGCTGTGTCCCAAAGTCAATGGTAATTCGTGGCTGAAATGAGTCGTGTTTTCTTTATTTATGTTGGTGCTAAGCTTGCGGAAGAAGAAGAGAGAGCAGTCTCTTAAGGTAGCCATGCGACAGCCATGGGTATGAAGTGTTAGCGACTTCATTTTCTTAGCCTCGGCATATGAGGGCGGGTGGCGAGTCCTCTCCCTCGCTATCTGATCTTCTAACCGACAGTGTACGGCCAGTGTACTCATTATAGCTGAGTTGGCTATGGGGAGCACAGGTGGAGCAGAAATCTCAAACCAAATTTCCGCCCTGACGGGGATTTGAACCCCGACCTCTTGACAGTCTAGCACGCTAACCACTACACTATCAAGCACAGACTAAGCCTTAACAGTGTACTAGTGCTCCTATTACATGTAGCTTAATCCCAATTAAATTTGATAACCCTTTGAAACGGAGTTAGTCATCACGCGGAGTTGAGCAATTGCGAACACAACCACAATGTGTGCATTTGACGTCTAATGCTTGTATATATATATATATAATATATATATATATATATATATATATGACGCATGTGTGCAGGAGAAGCGTGTACATACACGGAAGTACAGCTGCACATTGTGGGTACAGAACGAAGGCGTACGCTTTGAGATAATCTCTGGAAAAGGAGACAATTATGTTGCCTAACTAATCATCCTGTAGATCAGGGCTGTCAAAGAGCCGGGCCGCGGGCCATTTCTGGCCTGCCGACGATATTTTACTGAGCCTTGCTTAGAGATACTCTGATGTTCGAGGCTGATAATTAAGATGATAATTAAGATTTTATAAGCCTAATTCGACTGTTTGTATATTTAAAAAATCACAATTTAAGATTTAGTTTTACAAATATTTTCTGGGAACGGGCTCACCGAGCCCCCTCCCAGACCCTACCCGTATTTTGCTCAGGCGTCACTCTGCGGCATCCTGGCCCGCCACCTGCTGGAAAATATTGCCCCTGACCCAAGATTAAAAAAGGTTGGACACCCTCATACAGACAGCAATTTATTTGGTAGTATCCACACATGCATACATAGAACGAGAATTCGTGACTACAGGCTTTAATATTCGTAAATATTCGTGAATATTAGGTTATTTTTAATATTCGTAAATATTCGTAAATATTCGTTGATGACGTCACTGTTTTCCTTTTGCTTACGAACTTATTTAAGACTATACTAATTAAGAACATTGCAGTGATTATGTGGTGCTATACTAAGTGCTGTGGTCTGTACGCTGGTGCGCTTAGTCAAATCTTACCCTACCCTTGAGGTACTCTGTAAAAAAGCCGACCATGACCAGAGGCCCGGGAATCTATGGTATAGAGCCAAAGGCGACGAAACACAGAAACAGACAAGTTTGGCTTTGTGGTAACATTAATACAATAAAAATTATCATTTGCGCGCTAAACTGTTGCATGCATAACAATATAGCCTTTGTGAGACAGAACCAAGGGAATGAGACACCTTGTGTATAATGTTCCAAGCCAAGCTGAGGGCAAATGATCTGACCCGAATCAGTCTCTCTCTCTCTCTCTCTCTCTCTCTCTCTCTCTCTCTCTCTCTCTCTCTCTCTCTCTCTCTCTCTCTCTCTCTCTCTCTCTCTCTCTCTCTCTCTCTCTCTCTCTCACACACACACACACACACACTCACTCTCACTCACTCTCAGTCTTTGTCTGTCTGTTTCTGTGTTTCTGTGTTTCTGCAGTCTCTCTCCAATCACCGAAAACGCCTCACTCAGTATGGGTAATGCCAGTATTATGAAGAAGATTTCAATTAGTTTCAATTAGTTCCAATGATGCCTTCAGCTTAGCGCTTGCCTTATAAGTCAGAGTCGGTTCACTGATAAGGAATGAGGCTGACGCATAATGTCGCTGTATTTTGTTTAATATTGATGTGTGTGTGTCACTGTCTAGGCCCAGATATCAAATAGCTAGATGCTCAGTGCCAGCCTTAGGAGATATAGGCGGCTGCTTAAGGCGGCATTTTTAAGGGGCGGCAAATTCCGGCAAAACACACGATGGTCACTTCCGTCAAAAGATTTTGAAGAATTAAGAATTAAAGGAACTTGAAATTTTTAATATTCGTTGGCCATTTTAATATTCGTCAATATTCGTAATTTCTAAAAAATCTTAATATTCGTAATATGCGCATACTCGTTCTATGCCATACATACATACATGATACATATATACATACGATACATACATACATACATTCATACATACATACAGTCATGCCTACATACATACATGCATTCATATTACATCATACATACATGTACATACATAATAATATATACACACATACACTCTTAAATACAGGGCAGTGGCTGCTCTCTAAGATAATTTATTTAGTGCTTTTATTACTCGTCTTATTATTACTTATTTAATTTATTGTTTGTTCTTATTACGCTCAAAATTACCAGGTATGAGATACGAAAAAATTCTCTTGAATTGATATTTCAAGGAGTTCGCTGATTCGGTTAGAAGCTGCAGTCGATGGATTGCACAAGGAGTGTGCTATCGAGTAGTCAGAGGGCTCATCATTGTTCTATGCTCACCATTCAAATCAAATAAATACTGCACTTGACAATGGGAATAATATTATGCACTTTCTAAAGAACAATCGATGACTGCTTTTTTGCCGCCGGGGTTGGGCTTGGACAGCCTCTGAGTAGTGATCTTGGAGAGGCGCTGTATAAATGAATGAATGGGTGAATGATTAATGAGTGATTGAATAAATGAGTGAATGAATGAGTGACAGAATGAATGAATGAGTGAATAAATGAGTGAGTGAATGAATGACTGAATGAGTATAATGAATGAATGAATGAATAAGTGAATGATGAGTGAGTGAATGAATTATTGAATTAGTAAATGAGTTAATGAATAAGTGAATAAATGAGTGAGTGAATGACCAAATTAATGAATGAATGAATGAGTAAATAAATGCGGGAATAAATGAGTGAGTGAATGATTGATTGAATGATTGAATGAATGATTGAATGAATGAATGAATGAATGAATGAATGCTGTTGCTCTGTACCCGAACATAGGCAACTTATTCGTTTGTGCTGTCGGTATTTCTCTGTCGGGTCTGTCGAAGGTCTGGGAATTTCCTTCGAAGTTCAGAACGTTCTGTGAGGTCTTTATTGCAGGTCTAAGCGATGACTAATGGATTTCAATAAGGTTACCTACCGCAGCCTGGCTTCATTTCATTCTATTATGATTTATATTGCCACTTCACATGAAGCAAACATCCGTTTAAGTCTAACCAATCTATTAAAATAAATGTTGTTTATTAGATGTCTGTAAAAGTATGTGCGATTAGTAGTTGGTTAAAAAAGAATATAATACTTAATTAGAACTTACTTGGGAACTATTAAAAGGCGCTACAGAAGTCAATTAATTCATTAGAATAGATTACATTGGGTTGAATTGGGTTGAGTTGAATTGGATTGGGTTAGAATGGGTTGGGATGGATTGGGATGGGTTGGGTTGGTTGGATTGGGTCGGGTTGGGTTGGATTGGGATGGGTTGGTTTGGATTGGATTGGGATGGGTTGGGTTGGTTGGGATGGGTTGAGTCGGGTTGGGATGGGTTGGGTTGGATTGGGATGAGTTGGGTTGGGATGGGTTGAGTCGGGTTGGGATGGGTTGGGTTGGGATGGGTTGAGTCGGGTTGGGTTGGATTGGATTGGGTTGGATTGGATTAAATTGGGTTGAATTGGGTTGGGTTGGATTGGGTCGGGAGGGGTTTGGTTGGATTGGATTGGGACGGGTGGGGTTGGGATGGGTTGAGTCGGGTTGGGTTGGATTGGATTGGATTGGATTGGATTGGGTCGGGTTGGGTTGGATTAAATTGGGTTGAATTGGATTGGGTTGGATTGGATCGGATGGGACTGGATTGGTTTAGATTAGGTAAACAATCGTGCTGCGCACGTTGTGTCTGCTGCTACCAGACATTATACTCTGAAGACTGGAGTAGATTTATTACTCCTAAGTGTGGCGTAGTGTGCAGCTGCAGCTGTGGAATTCGATCCAAAGACTTGGTTCCAACGCCGGCTTTAGAGGTCGAGGAATATGATCCCCTCGTGGCTTCGGGCCAGACTACAGGAACCAATGGCTTAGTCAGAGGGCGTGGCCAACCCAACGCCAGAATAAGGATGCGTTTTTGGACGATTTCTTAAATCCGAAGATTCATATATTCTAAACTCTGAAGAAGAAGTAGAAGAGGAGCAATCTCTAAAGCTAGCCCTGAGGCAGAAATGGGTATGAAGCATTAGCGACTTCATTTTCTTAGCCTCGGCATATGAGGGCATGTAGCCAGTCCTTTCCCTTGCCGTCTCATCTTCACACCGACAGTGTACGGTCATTGTATACTCACAATATTGCTGAGTTGACCAGTGGGCGCAGGTCACAGGTGGAGCAGAAATCTCGAACCAAATTTCCGCCATGGCAGGGATTTGAACCCCGACCTCTCTCGATTGACAATCCAGCTCGCTAACCACTACACTATCGAAGTCCCGTTTTTCTGCGCTAGTTTAGCAGCAGGGTGGTCTGATGGGTAGCGCCTCGGTCTTGAAGCCACGGGTCCGTGTTTGGGCTTGCTGAACCTACTCCGTGTAACTACACTGGACAAGGCCAAGTGCTGGAGAGAGGGTCAGCCGGAAAATAAAGGTTATTGTAAACCGTGATCGTAAAGCGCTAAATTAAGCGACGGGCACCAGCTTATTCACGAGCACTGACTCATGCTCTGATTAGACGCGTGATGCATGCTCTAAACTCGTGCCCCGTCCAAGTGGGTTTTTACTAGGCCTAAATCAACAACGGAGGCTGGGCTGGCCTGGACTTTTCAGGGCTGGACTTTTCAGGGCTGGACTTTTCAGGCAGAGGGGGGGCGAGGGCGAAACTCTAAAATAAAAATTTGACATTAAGCATTAAATTTTATTTTAAAATGCAACCTAGGCAACAGTAAATAAATGGAATTTTAATGAGTTAAAGTTAAACTACAGAACGTGAGTATCAAGGGCGGGAAAAAACTTGTGCTTGGGCGGCAGATTGTTGAATCAGTCTTGTCCTAGTTGGGAGTGGCTTACAAAGCCACTACAAAAGTGAAGAACGAGAAACGAGTTACCCTCGGAGTTACCTTATGGGATATCATCGGAGTATATGAGAAATAAATCGGACATGGGCGTATTTAGGAGGTTTTTACGGGTTCAAACCCCCAAAATAAATAATTGCCGAATTTTTAAACATTATTTTCTACTCTGCCACCATAAATGTCTAAAGGAACCCCACGAAATGTTAACAACCTCCCCCCCCACTTGTTTCCCGGGAAAGCTTCTGAAAGCGGACGTACTCAATGAATCTGGTTCAAGCGTATGAACGCCCCACTTCAGTTGATATTGTTCCGGTCATAAACCGTTCTCCCTGAAGCAGATTTTGAGATTTACAGCACATTAGAATGTGATTTGTTTCTGACGTCCAGAAGTGTAGGCAATGCACTTCACTCGTGGGAACACAATCAAAGCATAGGCCTACATGTAATATCCCAGCAACAATCAAACGATTTCTTCACCGCTAGCGTCGTGAAACCCTGCCATTTGATTTTCCCAACAAAATGGTAATTTTCTGAAGACAATATTATTACTCTGTGGTGGCCTTTTGAAAACTTATTTCTATAAATTTAAACAAACCTCTTCTGATGTCCTCCTCCGACTTGAAATTAGAGCAGTCGACATGCTGCCGTTCTTGAGTGGTGCCAGTCAGTGGCGTAACGAAGAGTTGATGACTGCGCCCCATTTTAATTTTCTTGTTGACTTTTAATCGTTCCTGTTATAGTACTGTGTACCACTGAAAGCTAATTTTGCGCCCCCTTGTGCTGCGCCCGGGGGCGGTTGCCCCTCTGCACCCCTTCGTTACGCCACTGGTGCTAGTCCAAATTTTGGATAAAGGAGGAGGGCGACGCAAATCATCTTTAATATGACGCAGCGTCGTTAAATGGGGACACCAACCACGCTCTTTGGAAATTTTAATTGTGGTAAATACAAGGAGAAGTCCGATAGATTATTAGTAACTTCTATTGCGCCTGTGTCTAATGCACAAGGCATCAACCGATGGCACACCAAAACTAAGTCGTAATCAGGTCAATATCCAGAAGATCAGTCCGTAAGAAGAGAAAGATTCCAATAAATCTGTGAGAAGACGCTGCATTTTTAAAGACACAGCTTCCAAAGTACATCCCAAAAGCGTACCCTGCATGAAGCCGAGACAGCTTAGTTTTGACAGAGAGCGAAAGACAGACAGACAGAGAGAAAGACAGAGAAGAGAGACAGAGACAGAAACATAGACAGAGAATCAGAGACAGAGACAGAAGGTACATATATTATACGTGTATATATATATACACACATACATGTATATACATGCACACACACACACAACACAGTAGGCCGTTAACCGCTAGAGCAAGGGCATGGGTCACGAGCTTAAGCCAATTAAGATGGAACCCCTCGGCTGCGTTGACTAGGGTGATAAGAAGCAGACTTTGAACGGAAGGCCTTTCGTTAAGTAGGATTCTTGATAAACCACTGTATAGTGGATGGCGTCCGTTCCGTTCGGTTTTGAGAGTGCTACTGCTTCCACATGTTTCGAGATGGGACCAAGTAAGAAATGCTCTACTTATTTGCCAAAAGTCTCTGAAGAATTTGTGTGATTCCGACTGTTTTTGTCGTTCGTTTTTGTGATGATTTTATTTTCCGCTCTGACCCTTACTTGGGAGTTTGCACTGTAGAACTTGTGTTGGAACATATTAACTACTCACGTCTAGTGGAGGACTTTCCAGACTTTCAGCTAGGCCTACTAAAAATTAATTTTCTTTAAATTAACAACAGTCTTTATTTCACGTTTTAAACTAAGACCCAAACATTTTAATCTTTAGCCTCAGATCATAGCGATGATAAATAAACAAATATATTCGTTCATTTTTGTTCAATTAGTATGATTAGTACGATCACATGAAAATAGTTGGAACACATGAGAATGAGTTAAGAGTCGATTTGCATAACTCTATGGCAGCATGTTAGGCGCCGATTCGTTCTACTGCTGTTCAATTTACCATCGCCCCTAGGGAGTGGAAGGCTGAGCCAACCTTATGGGGAAAGCGGGTATCGAACCCGCGTCCTTCTGATCTTCTTGCCAGTGTATTACCATTCAGCCTTCACCTCATCCCAATGATATAATGCTGATGACGATAGTACTGATAATGCATTGATGATGACGACGACGACTATGTTGATGATGATAATGATGATGATGATGATGATGATGATGATGATGATGATGATGATGATGATGATGATGATGATGATGATGATGATGATGATGATGATGATGATGGTGATGGTGATGGTGATGGTGATGGTGATGGTTGTGGTGACGACGACGACGACGACGACGACGATGATGACGACGATGATAATGATGTTGACTCCGATTACAGTGTAACTGAGCCACACCAATTATCTGCAATGGATATGAAGAGAGAGCCATCATCGAAGAACAGGCGAGATCTGAATCGATGATAATCCATTGAAAAGAAATGAAAGCGTGCAGAAACATATTATCTTAAAGGACGCGAAACAGAGGATCCATTGTAGTCAACGACCTCTTGTAATGCGTTTTGAGTGCATATAATGTACATGTCATCTTAGACCCTTTGAGTACTAGGGATCAGGTCAGGTATTATACTGCTACTAGGAAGCTATTATCATGCCTTTATAGGTATGTTTATCTGGGTACCCCGTCAGAACGGCCCAGGACAAATCGGCCCCGACAAAACGGCCCCGACAAATGGACCCCGACAAAACGGCCCCGACAAAACGGCCCTCGTCAAAATGGCCTCGACAAAACAGCCCCGTCATATTGACCCCCGTCAAATCGGCCCCCGTCAAATCGGCCCCCGTCAACTCGGCCCCAGTCATATCGGCCCCAGTCACATCGGCCCCTTGCAAAATATCCTATGTCCCAAGTACTTTTAAGTTGGATTGGTGAAAAGAATTCTTTGCGTAAATAGAACTCGGATTGGTAAAACCGTAGTTTACGTTGCCAAATTATTTGATGTGGTCAGTTTAAAATGGAAGTTGGATTGCTGAAAATAATTTTGGCGTTAAAATGGAAGTTGGAATTAAGAAAAATAATTCGTTGCGTAAATAGAAGTTTGGATTTATGATAGTTGTCATTGAAAGCATTTAAATAATTAAATACGCCAACCAGTTAGCATTAGACGATGGTCCCCGCAGTTCATTGTCCAGCTGAACCGTCGCTTGAGGCCTCATTTCAACATAGTTTGTCAGCGTACGCTTAAAAGTACTTGGCATATTGGATATTTTGTATGGGGCCGTTATGACTGGGGCCGATATGACGGGGGCCGATTTGACCGGGGCCGATTTGACGGGGCTGTTTTGTCGAGGCCATTTTGACGGGGGTTGTTTTGTCGGGGCCGTTTTGTCGGGGCCGATTTGTCCTGGGCCGTTCTGACGGGTGACCGTTTATCTGTACGGGATTACTTCCATTCGTACATACACAGAACTTTTGTAAGAATGTATAATTGTATATGCATGTGCATGTAAGTGTATGTATTTACATGTATGCGTGCAGTGGTTAAAGTGGTTTGGGTGAGCAGTGTATGTGTGCCCGTCTGTGTGTCTGCATGTTTCTGTGTGTGTGTGTGTGTGTGTGTGTGTGTGTGTGTGTGTGTGTGTGTGTGTGTGTGTGTGTGTGTGTGTGTGTGTGTGTGTGTGTGTGTGTGTGTGTGTGTGTGTGTGTGTGTGTCATTGTGTCTGTGTTTAT
Source organism: Aporrectodea caliginosa (assembly GCA_020284085.1). Lineage (NCBI taxonomy): Eukaryota > Metazoa > Annelida > Clitellata > Crassiclitellata > Lumbricidae > Aporrectodea > Aporrectodea caliginosa. Next base: position 1,727,828 of record JACEVL010006441.1, read on the forward strand.
GTATTTAAAGATGGAGTTGATTCGCGAAAGGACAGGTTCCTCGCGAAACGAGAACAGTCTTTTATCTATAGTATACTGACCGAACTTCATGCAAAACAAGAGTGAAACTTCGTTCCTTTGTTTCGGCGACCTAAAATCGATTCCGTACATATCGGACAACTTCCTCTGAGACAGATTTGAGCCTTCAGATTGGGTTCAGATGAATGGTAACACTCCGACAAGAAGATCAGAAGATCAGCATGGACGTGGGATCGATTCCTGCTACCCTCCCAAAAGTCAACTCATGCAGCCTTTAATTCTGAAGGTGGCGTTGGTAAAATGAGGATTAGGGCAGATGGGCGCCTTGCATGGCTGTCATACACTTAAATTCAACTCCTGTAATAACTCGTAACCATCCATTCATACTATGACTCGTAATCATACTGCTGTGTGTCAGTTTGAATTAATAATAAACACGAACATAAATAGCGTACGTCCCAACTTGCCCCATATTTTGACAATCAATCTGACACGATCATCGCCGCTTTCCCCCAGCACAGACGGTCGACTCCTTAACCTGTCACCGCGAATCATGACCAACGCCCTGACATTATATCGTCCGCGGAGCTCTTGGCTGAGCAGAGTCATTCAGCGAGAGTCATTCGCAGAAGAAAGTCCTGAGGAAGGCAAACGCGGAAGGTGGCAGCCCATGCTGGCGGCAGACAGAACGACGTAGCCGGACACACGAAGGTACAAACGGTGTCGACCAGACGTAGTGAGACGGTGTGAGTGTAGTAGTCGAGTGAGCGATGAATACACGGCCACTTGGAGGCGTAGACGGTGGTGTCACCGCAGATCAGGAAGCGGTGACTTATGTAGAGGACTTGTCGACCCAAACCGTACCTGTAATCGTGTTCTCCAATGACTGGTCGTCAATGACTGATCCAGATTAAAACGGTGTACTAAGGATGACTCAAAGAAACAGTGCTTGCTGCAACTTGTCTCCAGTCATCAGACAATGTTTCCTGTTCCAACAAAGACAACCCTTAAGACAATGAAATAATCGGGGGTCAGTGGCGGCGCCAGAATGGGGCTAGGGTGGGCTGAACCCCCCCCTTTCGGCTGCTCAGCCCCCAAACAAAAGTGGGAAATCACTGCCAATGCCAGAGAGGAGGGGAGAAAGGGAAGGAATTGGGGTTTTAGCCCCCCCATACCTGAAATCCTGGCGCCGCCACTGTCGGGGGTTACGGGCTTCCTGGCACTTCAATGACGGTGATTTATCCAAATCTGCATTGCATTACAAATTATTCGCACTATATATAAATATGCACTTAATGCACTCTGACTATATAAGCAGTTACACTGCAGTATACATGTATATTTTGATTAGGCTGCTTATTGTTCAAAATAAAAACTGGCTTGAAATTCAAAATAACTCATGTTTTTGACAAGTTAATACTACATTGTAAAAGTGTGCAATCCAAGCGACCTTTAAATATAATCTACACTTTCCAAAATTTTGTACACAGGCTCATGTTTTCTTTTGTAACAAGGGCAGCCTTGTGGAGCCATGCATTTCCAACTTTTATTTTTTTGGACCACCCTAATGCATACATAAACATATAGTACTAGATTATATAATGCATTGATATGTATCCATGTATCATATGCATGTGTGTGTGTGTGTGTGTGTGTGTGTGTGTGTGTGTGTGTGTGTGTGTGTGTGTGTGTGTGTGTGTGTGTGTGTGTGTGTGTGTGTGTGTGTGTGTGTGTGTGTGTGTGTGTGTGTGTGTGTGTGTGTGTGTGTGTGTGTGTGTGTGTGTGTGTGTGTTGCGTGTGTGTTACTTAACGTATAATAGTTAAGAGGTAGTCACTGGTAGTGTATACATGTATATTATATATATATATATACATAATTATACACACATATATACATATACACATATATACATATATATACTATATATATACATATATGTATACATATATATAAAATATAATATATATATTTATTGTGCCAATATATTACAGTATATTAAAACATCCTGGAAGATTTCTACCGGATGTTGAATCTCCTGTTTGCCTACCCGCAACATCTGATCGGTTACAGAAGCAGGGCGATGATCGACTGCGATGGGGCCTAGATGGTACAATGGTCCAGGTCTCCAGGATGCGGACACTGCAGGGCTGAGGGTGATATATGATGGGGGCTAGATAGACTCCATCCATGAAGCCGGATGACTGTTTAAATCTGAAAATCGTTGTCACAGCCTACATTTTCGAAGGGTAAAATGTTAGCAGCGCGCTATACGAAAATAGTACTGAATGTTAGGATCATGTTGCTGAAATGCATGCATACATACATACATACATACATACATACATACATACATACATACATACATACATACATACATACATACATACATACATACATACATACATACATACATACATACATACATACATACATACATACATACATACATACATACATACATACATACATACATACATACATACATACATACATACATACATACATACATACATACATACATACATACATACATACATACATACATACATACATACATACATACATACATACATACATACATACATACATACATACATACATACATACATACATACATACATACATGTATACAAGCATACGCACACATGTGCACACGCACGCACATACACACACACATATATACATACATACATACATACATACATACATACATACATACATACATACATACATATACATACATACATACATACATACATACATACATGTATACAAGCATACGCACACATGTGCACACGCACGCACACACACACACACATATATACATACATACATACATAAAAACGTGCACACGTTCAAGTGTACATATATACATAGGCTACTGGTTCCCCGGTCAGGAGAATCTTACCGAAGCATTCATTGTTAAAAGCTCAAAACTATACTCATTGGCCGTGCTGGAGTCGGGAGCACCTCTGAGTAGTCCCCTTGAACGGGCGCTATCTAAGTTGATGAATGAATGAATACGTACGTGCATACATACATATACATACATACATACATACATACATACATACATACATACATACATACATACATACATACATACATACATACATACATACATACATACATACATACATACATACATACATACATACATACATACATACATACATACATACATACATACATACATATAGACTATAATACATTACATAATCTACGATATAACAGGATAGATACGGGCAATTAAAACAGGATAGGATTGTGGAGGATATTTGAGTATATAGACAGTTTGTATAGTGTTACAAATGAAAACATGGAAATTTCCGTAAATTTACACTTCAGCTGTTACCTTGTGTTTATGTAAACATACATATCAGGCTATTGACTGAAAACTTTAAGAATCTCACAATGGTCGTTATAAGCTCGTCAACGTCATTGCTCTCTAGTCCGTTTCTACCGCTATTAGCCTCCCCTCAGCAAGAGCTGTCCACGTGTGTGCACTTTGGCCACTTCTCATTATTTCATTTGAAGACCACGAAAGTTCGCGAGGGCCTGAGAATAACAACTAAGAAATATTAATCTGTAGCCCACCCCTTAATCAGCCCACCCTTTATTGTACTGATGTTACTTCATCAATGGCAATAGATGTTTACCATAATAGGTGTGTGTAGGCCTATACGTGTATTATACGCCCGGATGATTTACTTCGAGAAAGTCTGTCTGTATATTATGCACCCTAAGTTGTTTAAATAATATCTACGCAGAGGGCAGACAATGAATGAAGATCGGAGATTGACCCTAGACCCACTTTGATATTTATGGGCAATGGCTATTGTGTTGGGGACTCGGGGTACAATTGACGTCAACCTCTATACATCAACCTTTCGATGACGTTCAACTCTTGAAACTTCTGCCGTGAAAGTAGTCGTAAGAGTAATCGTTATCGTAAACTGCAAACTTCTAAAGCGCCACTCGAAAGCCAAGCGCAGGGCACCAGCTTATTCATGAGCGCTGCGTCGATTCAGAGGGATTGTCCATAGGGTAGTCAGAAGGAGGGGCCGGCAGAGTTATAAACAGACTATGATTGCAAGATTTTGGGTAAATCACCCTCAGCCTATTGTGATCTCGAGAACTTTATATGTTTTCAGACAGACAGACAGACATACAGACAGATATACAGACAGATATACAGACAGATATACAGACAGACAGACAGACAGACGGACAGACAGACAAGAGAGACAGACAGACAGACAGACGGACAGACAGACAAGAGAGACAGACAAACAGATGGCGAGACAGATACAGACAGACAAGATAGACACACTGACAGTGACAGGCAGACATGAGCCTCGGAGCCTCTCTTTGCCTCTTTTCCGCAAACGCTTGATAGACCATTCTGTTCAATCATGGTTTCATTGTAATAATATAATAATAATAATAATCTTTTCTTTAATCAAGCGCCTGACAAACGCACTGCGCTGTACATTTACATGTTATGCAATTGAAACAATCTTAACTAGTTAACTACTAACAGAACAGACAGCCTGTAATACACGGCGCTAATAGCAGCCTACAAAGCAAATCCGCCCTACGGGGCTCGAACTCGGTACCTCTCGCTTTCTTCGCCAGATGTTATCCAACGCGCCACCGGACCCCCAGATATTACAATATCTTGTGTCAGGTCGGGAGCATCTCTGATGAGGCTCTCTGAAGTGGCGCTATATAAATTTGTAAATACCACTACCCTTACCAGAATGCGACAGGACAAGACCCGATATGAACGCCTAATACGTGATGAGCTAAATGGTTAGGTTACATGTATTGGGTATCGAACAGTGAGCCTTCAAGTCTGGCCCGTTCGTTGTTACGGCAATGGCTCGACTGACTGAGGATGAGCTGAATGAGGTCAACAACTGGCTACACGACATTGATTGGCAGAGTTGAAGAGGAGGGCGTGGCAACTCCGATGTTTGTTATGTCATAAAGGGCTAGAGCGCAGCAGCGTTGATAAGAGCAGCTACAGGTTGCATAAAGGCTACATTGATAAAGCGCTGCGGATACAGACCGGCCGACACAGTAGCTGCGATAGTCTATACCGGGAATTACTTGGTAAGTCTAGCGTTGTAGGCTACTATGATTCGTGAACCTTAGCCTATCCTATGCTGTTCTATTCTAAACAATCCTATCCTATACTCTATTCTTTCTTGTACTATCCTTATGTTATGGTATTCTAAACTATCCTAAGTTATCGTACGTTATGCTCGGATATCCTGTCCTGTGTTATTTGACAGTGATTTCATTGGTTCTGATCAGGGTCGCCACTGATGAGTTTATTCTTGAAGTAGCGCTATAAATGTCAGATTACAATTAAAGTAATGTAATCTAATGTAATGTGAATGAACATTTATATAGCGCCCCTTCAAGATATCTACTCAGTGGCGCTCTCTGCGCTAGCCTATACGATGTTAAATGTCATTACGAACGAATAGGCCTATATCACATCAGTTAGTAAAACAATGCACAGTAAGTTGAATCAGCAATGGCGGGCCCATGCACACACGTGGAACCAACCAACGGATTACCGTCGACAGCTGAAGATGGTATGTATGTTAGGAGTCTCTGGGACAAGTTGCGTCGATAGAGTAGAGCGGCCACAGGTGACATCGTTGGCAAACACGATGACGCTGCCGACGAGCAGTCCCTTATCGGTGGAAGATGACGCACGTCCGGCTATTCGTAATGGCACAAGGAGTACGCAGAAATGACTTTCGTCGCGTGTTTATTCGGTAATTGTAGAGTCACCAGTGATTAAGGGTAGAGGTCACTCAAATGGCTCGTTTAGGTCACTCTCCACCAAGACGAAAATACTTGACAAGTAGGCCTACACAAGTGCAATAACAATCTTGTAATTGCACATGTATTTCTTATTACGGCAATTTCATTAGCATTGTCGGTAGCGAGCTACTTCAAGGGTCCTTTACTATGTCAATTTGTCGGCACTTGTACTAAGAGTTACATAATAAATAAAATTTCAATTGCTGTTTATGACCGCTAACACCTTTGGACTCCTGAAAAGACGAAGGAAGAGTGTTCCACGCAATGGGACAATTACAATTACAAATACAATTACGATTACGATCACGATCACAATTACAAATACAATTACGATTACGATCACAATTACAATTACAAATACAGTTACAATTACGATCACAATTACAATTACAATTACGATTACGATCACAATTACGATTACGATCACAATTACAAATACAAATACAGTTACAATTACAATGTTGTATAGTAACCCAAAAGGCCCGATCACTAGTTTAGACTCAATCTAACGTAACTACCATACTCTATCACCATAACACGGCACAAAATTAATAATCCGAACATATGAGGCTCAACCGTACATCAAGGGCCCATCCCCCAAGAGCCACATCCCCAAGAGGTCCATCCCTCCCAGGAGCCCATCCCTCGTCTTGCAATCGCTCAGGCGAAGACGATAATTATGAGGCTACAGCTTTCGAAACGTTCAAAATTCGCGGAAGAAACGTGGAAATAATTCCGACAGGCGAATTCGACCGCAGTAAAAGCCCACATATGTAAGAAATTATCGAAGAAATTGTGCGTTCAGACGAATAATATGCAGTGGCGGAGTTGCTACTATAGGTACAAATGGGGTCATGACCTATGACATGAGGTTATGGTATACGAGGCTCATGGTCTATGGGTGGAACATCCCACAGGGCGGTAAAACTTTAGAAATATAACTGAACGTTAAATATTATTTACAACTGCGCGCGAGGCGACAGTGACTGAATATAATATTAACAATTATGTTGGGTTAAAGTTGAAGCGTTGCAACATAAATCTTGGTGTTGGCAACAAACTAGGCCTAAATTTGACAGATAGTTCAGTCCGCCTCGGATGATATGAGATACAGAAAGCGGATCACTGACCGACATAAGAGGAGGAGGAGAAGATAAGAGGAGGAGGAGGAGGAGAAAGAAGAGGAGGAGGAGAAGGAGGAGAAAGAAGAGGAGGAGGAGAAGGAGGAGAAAGAAGAGGAGGAGGAGAAGGAGGAGAAAGAAGAGGAGGAGAAGGAGGAGAAAGAGGAGAAGGAAACGGAGAGAAGTGAGAAGGAAACAGGGAGGAGAAGGAACAGAGGGAAGGGAAGAAGGAGAAGGAGGAGGAGGAGGAAAGAGGGAAGAATAGTAAAATGAGGAGAGAAGCAAGATAGAAGGACTAGAAGGAGGAAACATGGAAAAGAATGAAAAGGAGAAAATGATTAAAGGAAAAATGGAGGAGAAAGAACTGAAGGAAGAGGAAGATGAAGAGGATGAGGATGGGATGGGGATGGGGATGCAGACGAAGATAAGGAGTACAAAAGTGGAGGAGGAGAAGAGGAATGAGGAAGGAAGAAGAGGAGGAGAAGGAGGAAGAGGAGGAGAAGGACAAAAAGAAGGAGGAGAGGAGAAGGATGAAGAGGAAGGAGGAGGAGGAGGAGGAGAAGGAGGAGGAGAAGGAGGAAGGAGGATAAGGGAGGAGGAGGAGAAGGAGAAGAAGGAGTAGGAGAAGAAGGAGAAGAAGGAGGAGAAGGAGGAGGAGAAAGAGGAATAGAAGGAAAAGGGGGTTATCTTAGTGCAGCAGGTTCTTCAGACTGATTGACGTTTGACCTTACCTTCAGAGGATCGTCTGCTTTCGTTTCTTTCTTGAACTCGACATCCGTCAATCATTTCCTCATGATATATGGGTTTTTGTTTTTCTATCAAACGCAGACTCCACTTACTCACTCACTCGACTGAAGAGTCTCGCAGGAAATGAGCTGAGTCGACAGCCAAGGTAGAGAACACGGGCAGGCAGACAGACAACGGAAGATACGGAGACAGACAGACAGAGGGAGGAACGATGATCTCGGATTCGAATCCTTCTTCTGGTCCTCTGACTCCGTCTCGGATGACATCGGGGTTTGCGTGGGATGAACTCAGCCTCGTCGACAGATCTCGAATGTATCTCAGGAATATGTTCAGGTAGGAATGATGTAGGAAAAGGAGTTTTTAGACAGACAGACAGACGGACACAGACAGACACATAAACAGTCTTTCTCTTTCAGACAGACAACAGAAGAACATTTTCCAGACCTCCTTCTCCTCCTCCTCCTCCTCCTCTTTCTCCTTCTCGTCAGTCCTCCTCCTTCAGATACACAGACAGAAAGACCTCCTCAGACCTCCTTAGACTTCTCAGTCGTCCTCCTCACAGAGGGATCCTCCTCCTTCTCACTCGTCCTCCTCCTTTTTCCTTCTCCTTCTCCTCTTCCTCTTCCACCTCCTTCTCCTCCTCCTCCTCCTCCTTCACTTTTGTTCTCCTTATCTTCTTCTGCATAGACGGACACAGACGGACACATAGACAGACAGACACAGACAGACACAGGCAGACAGAGAGACACACATACAGGCAGACACAGGTAGACAGACATACACAGACAGACACACAGACAGACATAGAAACAGGCATACAGACAGATACACAGGCAGATACACAGACATCAAGACAGACACAGAGAGACTTAAGACACACAGAGAGACAGAGAGACAAACATAGGGACACATACACAAAGACACACAGACAAGCACACACTGACACATACAGACACACACAGACACACAGACACACACACACCCCAACACACATGCAGCTAGACGTTCCTTCTGTTTCAAAATCAGCGAGCGTGATAGACTCTCATCATACATATATATACATGCATGCATACATATGTATAGTGTAGATATATAATATATATACATATATATACATAATATTACGTTTTTCTAAAGGTGGACATGTTTTCGTAATACTTGACTGATCTTGCATGTAAACCAACGTAAGTGTAGGATTGTTAATGTCGCAAAACGTCAACTGTGTATTTATTATTCCTTGGTTATCTATTGCGACTGCTATAATAGGCTGAAATGATATTACTGCAGACACCTCGTTCGTCAGAGCACTATAATTGTCACTGAGATGGCATTAAATCACTTTCGCAGTTCTTTATGTGCATCCCTGCCTCTTTGTCTGCCTGTCTGTCTGTGTGTCTGTCTGTCTGTGTGTCTGTCTGCCCTATGTAAGTATGCAGACACTATGTCTGATAAGCATTATGTTTGTCAACATTGAAGACACGCCTTGTACCATCTTCTGATGGGTTTCCTCCCACCGCGATCGCCGGGCGTGGAGGAGATGGTGGGTGCAGCTGAAAAGCGACTGCTCCAAGCAGTTATTAGGAATGACTGCCATGTCATGCGAGGGTTATTTCCACCAACCGTACAACGACGATACAACCTCCGCCCAAGACGTCATAACTTTGAACTGCCTGCTAAGGACGTGAAGAACTTTATCCCTCGTGTACTTTACAAACGCTTTGCCATAGGTGACAGGTCGCACCTGACTGCACACCTGTCTGATTATTTTCTTTGAATTTGATTTCATTATTTAACATATTTCTATTGTAACTGGTTGCGGTCTGTCAACCTGTCAGATAATAAAACGAATATCTATCTGATTGAGTACTTCGTAAACAGCGCGTGCTTCTTAAAGTCTATTTATACGCGCTACAGAAGTGTTCTGTTGTTAACATTGCATTATGTATGCATGTATGTATGTATGTATGTATGTGTATGTATGTATGTGTGTATGTGTGTGCGTCGTATGTGTTTGTATGTATGCATGCATATCATCACAATATAAAAATAATTCCTGTGACCGGCTGACGTAAACAACAGGCCTTGTTGATTGTTTACGAAATGCGGAGAGAAGCCCCTCCCCCCACACACAACACACATTTTAAGAATGAAATATTAGAATCCTAGATTCCGGGCTGAAAACAACAAGGCATTTGTCCGAATGTTTTTCAACAATGCTGTCTTTGATTCAGTGTCCAACCAAGCGCATGCACACACGCGACGTATACGTATGTATGTATTTAGGTTTGTGTGTGTGTGTATATAATGATCTTTTGTGTGCATAGGTCCCCCTCTATGGAATATCTATCTATCTCTGGTGTGTGTGTCCGTTTCTCTCACGTGCGTCCTTTTGTCTGTACCTGCACTGGGAGCGCTTCTGAAAGGCTTATGCTATTCTTTATAAATGATCAAATACAATACAATACAATACAATACAATGTATACATACAACTGATCCATGTCGATTACTTTAACGTCACATACATAAATATACTGGCTTATATATCTCATATAGTAACTAAAACGTAATTACTATGTATTTTCCTTTTTCAATATTTATCATTGATTAGAAATAGTTTTTCTGATTCTCTATTTTTTTAACAATTTGCTCCATGTTTCGCACGTAAAATATTAAACACACTGTTATTGCCAGCAACACGCAATCTGGAGATGAGCCAGCCCAGCCTCAGCGTGACTCTCTCATCCAATGGGTTTGCCACATGACATCCACATAGATCAACACTGAATATCAAATTCCCGCTGATTGTTGCCATTGTGGCTATAATTTATGCTTCGAATGATATTCCAATCTGTCTCTCGTATACAATATGACTCTCCTTGACAGTCTCACCAAAACCAATACTGTTACCACTGACTTGCACTGCGAGAGGCGCTATATAAATTGATATATACAATACAATACAATACTGACTTGGCTACGGGTTGGTTTTGGTTAGCCATCGGTTGATGCCTTATGCATTAGAAACCGGCGCGATAGAAGTTGCTAATTGAAATTTAAAGAAACTTCATAAACCGTTCGTCAGTATTATTGCGTATTATCAAGCGCCACTATCCAATGAACAAGAATCAATCGATGGCTCTGAGCAACTGTGAGTGAAGTACTTGCTCAAGGACCCTACTCAGTAATCGTTTCTGGAGAAGAGGAAGCTCGAACCCCTACTGTTCGCGTTACAAGGCAAGCGCTCTTGCCACCAGGCTACCGAGTTGAGGGGATTAATTATGTCAACAAAATAGGGGAGGGGTTTGGACAACCTTTTGACAAGGGGAGGGGGTTCGGTACAAGTTGACGTCAAGAAATTTTCTCCGATAAATCAACACAGACCCTTCCACATGGTAGCGAAAACATTAAGAAATACTAAAAATTTATAAAGTGCTTAATGTTTAATACTACTAAAAAGCTGGTAATAAACTAAACTCATATATTTTGAAATTCGAGATTGCATTTTTTAGTGGTAAAAAAAAAAGATTCTACATGTATTGAGCCATTTCTTTATTTTTTGTAGGGGGTGTTCTGGGATTGTTGACATAATTTTTTAGTGTAGTCAATGTTTGACAGTTGTTGACATGGAGGGGGTCAAAAACTGCCTAAAATTTGTTGTAATTAATGGACGACCCCTGAAAGGATGCATATGTAGGTTAAGAACCTCTTGATTTAATTAATTGCTTCAATAAAATGTGCACCACGCCCTTCAAGGACTGTTTGTACCATGCACTGAGTTGATTTTATGAGTTAACGACATTGAAACATGCACTTGGTTTGGTTGCCGCCCATTCCTCTGCGACCATTCTAAGACAAGGCTCATCGTGAAGTTTGTAGTCATCGGTGTTGACATCATCATCGTCATCGCTCGCCAATAAGCTTGTGCCCTTCGCTTAGCATTCAAGTGGCGGTTTAGAAACTTGGAGTTTACGATTACGATTAAATCCTGGTCATTCTGTGTCGTGGTCGTCATAGCACACTCGAAATGTATTCACTCCCACGCAAGAAGGTCAATTCTCGAGAACCGACCGACTCATGGGCGAAAACAGGACCTTTTAAGCAGGTCAGGTCAGGTCAAACCAGGTCAGGTTATGGGTCAATGGGTCCAGGTCAATCGGTCCAGAGGTCAGTCATGCAGGTAGGAAGACAGACGGCTCTGGCTGATCGTGAGACTTTAATTTCAAGAAGAAAGTCTGATTGAGTCGTTTATTGACTCACGCATATCATATCGGACCAACGTATACCAAATGTAGCATACATGTTAGTATTACAGGTATTATCGAATGTGACTCAAGTCCAACATTGACGCAGGCCATATTAATCATCCGTAAAGGGTCAAGTAGACCCGCTAAAGACTCGACTGGCCTGAGGAGTGATAGATAGAGGGTCTGAGGTAGGTGATGTCATGCTGATGGGATAATGAAAGGAGGGAAGCTTGGGAAGCAAGTCCAATTGATCGTCTGGCCCTGAAAGAATGGTTCTAAAGTTAAAGGAGCAATATGGAAGCAAGACCTTTCAGCGTACAAGAGATGATGGACTTTAATTTCTACATAGAGATGCATCTTTTCTCTTCCGTCAGGTGTTTGTGTGTGTGCGTGTGCGTGTGCGTGTGCGTGTGCGTGTGCGTGTGCGTGTGCGTGTGTGTCTATCAATGTGTGTGTGTGTGTGTTTGTGTGTGTGTGTGCCGACGATGAGGTTTATATAAAAGACGTTCGCCATTTCGTTCTGTCTCTCACTGTGTCGATGACATTTCTCATGTTACGTAGATATGCATGTAGGAACAATTAATTGTCCGAGATGCGACCTATCCTCGTATTTTTTTTACCGGTATGTGTGTATGCAGTATGCATGTTTGACTGTGCGTATATATGTGATAAGTGATATTACAGTTTTGAAAATAATTTACAGTTTAAGTTTTTATTTAATTTAGGGTTCGTAATTTCTATTTGAGTTCAGGTTTCAGTTCTGAAATAATTTCAGTTTTTATCGGAGTTTCAGTTTAGAAATAATTTTCGTTTTCATTTCAGTTACTGATACATTTCAGTTTCTACATATATGTGTATGTATATGTATATTATATTTGCATTGATAGACAACAACATGGATGTAAAAGTGTTATCAGACGTTAACTATAGAAGCACTGTTCTGTCGTTGTTTAATGTGTTACGAATCGATGAGTAACGTTGTAGCTACAACAATACCCAGTAACCCATAAATTTTAATTCACCAGTTGTTTATTAAACCAAAACCCTCATCGCCAGGTTCTGGCTTATTCTATTTCTGCGTCAAACACAGTCAAGAGGCCACACAGGGAGTAGGCTATACGTTCTCTCCACATAGTCCTGTGATTCCGGCGCAGCAGTTAAATCTTTCGCCAGAGGTACCAGTAGGATTTTATTATCATCGCCGGTGTCACAAAATAGAGTATCCCCTAAATGAGTATCCCCTTAACGAAATGGAGTATGCGGTTTAGTTTGCATTATTGGCGGTTTCTAAGTGTATTCAGTCGTACTGTTTTGGATTTATTGCACACATAAAAGTTTTTAATTTGCGTATATTTAGTTTGTACGTTGACCTAAAATGAATTTATTTATTTCGTTTTTGGTGATTTTGACTGGATTTTCGTCTTGACTTTCGTGATGCGTATGACGATGCATGGGGATAGAATGGTTTATCCCCCGTCGGATACTCTACACCGGTTTATTCCATCCGGGGGTATATGCTTTAGGGGGATATCAGGGGCCCATACAGACAGAAAAACATTTCGTAGGGGTTTTTAAGTTCTCGGGGGAGGGGGTTCCATTGGAAATTATCGTAATTTCTACATTTTTCGTTTTTAACAACAGTAATACATTTATTTCGGGAGGGGTTGAACCCGTAAAACCACCCCCTAAATACGCCCATGGGGGATATAATATCACGGGACACCGGGTGGCCCAAAATGTCAGGGCATCCTCGTACGTTTTCGTCCAACATACAGAAATGCTCGGAGTTTTCCTATAGTCTTGTTTGACTGTGGTGTTTTTGAATGCGTCATGGTTTGCATTGAAGTAGTGTTGACCCTTGACAGCCTTTTCCCATAATCTTATATAATTTACGATGAGATTATCGCCGTGTGCGTCAACAGAAAGCACAGCCCCACCAAATAAATAAGTAGATAGTTAGTAAGTTCTTTAGCCAACTTTGCGCGTGTCAGTCCTGTAATGGGGGGGGGGACATCGCTGGCGTGAAGAGCAGTAGGAAGCGGGATCTCTTCCCGTAACCCTCCCAAAGGTCCACTCAGCCTATCATTTGCGAGATGGCGCATTGGTGAAATGAGACGTAGGACGTGATGGGCGCATTGCATGGCTGCCGAATACAGTTAAATTAGACTCCTGTAATTACTTGTAATCATCCGTTCATGCTGATTTATAATCATCCTGCTTAATTGTCAGTTTGAATTAATAAAGAATAATTGTATACCGGTATATGAATAACAACTGCAATTGATATTATATGCGAGGGTCGTGGAAGGCGAGATATCGGTCTAGCAAAATCATTTAACATAGATTGAAGAGGAGAAAGACGGACTTTAGGAAGACCAATGAAAAGGGAATTACAGTAGTCAATTCTGGAGGAAATTAAGTCATGAACGATTGAATTAAAGGTGGAAGAGGAGAGATAACGTCGTATCGTTCTGAGCCGTCTCAGCTGGAAGTATAGCAGGAGCGGATAAGGTTGGCAATGTGAGCAGAAAACGTAAGAGTGCTGTCCAGAAGAAAGCCATAGTCACTCACGAGCACTAACTCCGCCACTGCTCGCACTCTGGCAGTGCCAGTCCAAAGCCTGGATGAAGGAGGATGGCGACGCTAATGATCTTTCTTATCACACAGTGTCGTTAAACTGAAACAACTACTAACTTACTAGACGAGAGTGAAAGAAGGAAAGCTATCAGCAGGACATGCAAAGTCAAGCTTAATGTATGCACGCATGTACATGTATGTAGGCCTATACATGGGCAAATTTAGGGGGTGGTTTTACGGGTTTAAACCCCCAAATAAGTTTCCTAAAAAAATTATATGCTTTTACATGAAAAATACAAAAAAACTTAACTTTTGCGACGATTTTCAATGGAAAACCGCCGAAATCTTTAATTTTTTTCTGGCTACGCCCATGTATGTATATACGTGCTTATCTATGTATGTATGTGTAAATGTATGTGCTTGTACGTGCGTGTGTTTCTGTCTAACATCGTCGTTTATCCATGTGGAATCACGTAACGTGTCATAACGTGACATCGGATCATAAGTTAAGTTTCTTGAGTGGATTGAATTAAATTGGACGATGGATGAAGGGAACAAGACAAGCACGCAGAGAAACAGACGGACACAGACAGACACAGACGGACACAGACGGACAGAGGCATCCATCGATGTGTCTGCATATGTGTATGTGTCTGTATATGTGTCTGTATATGTGTCTGTATATGTGTCTGTATATGTGTCTGCATATGTGTATGTGTCTCTATATGTGTATGTGTATGTGTCTGCATATGTGTATGTGTCTGCATATGTGTATGTGTCTGTATGTGTGTGTATGTCTGTATACATGTATGTGCATGTATCTGTATATGTTTATGTGCTGTGTATATATGTCTGTCTGGCTATATCTCATTACTCTCTTGTCCCACGACTGACTAACAACTCGGTTCATCCTGCTATATGAAACACGCCCCTAGACAACTCGTCTGTTATGAGTTTACTGTCGGTGGTAAGGTGAAACGGCGAGGGAGATGAGTCAGATGACTGGCCACCCGCCCTCATATGCCGAGGCTAGGAAAACTGAAGTCGCTAACCCTTCATACCCATGGCTGCCTTATAGCTGAAGGGACTGCCGTTCATCTTGTCTGTTTACAACAAGTACAAGGAGTTGGACCCTTTAGTCAACTTGTAAGCGGATAGTATTAGTCTCTGGAGAACACCATAGCCATTATTCTGACAAGTCTGACCGACTAACAATTCGGGTGATACTTGCTATATGACTCTGGGTCTGGCAAATGCCTCCAGAATGTCTCACAAAGTCTTTAATTTATGTATGAAGAATTAATGTATGATTTATTATGTATGTATGAATTTATTAATGAATGAAGAGAATTGTTTGGATCGACAGCGGTTCAAGGCAAGAACGTGTGAGTGCGTGTGTCACTGTGTTTGTGTGTGCATGTGTGTAAGTGAGTGAGAGTGTTTGTGTGTGTGTGTTTGTTTGTGTGAGTGCGTGTGTGTGTTTGTGTGTTTGTATGTGTGGATGTGAGCGTGTGAGTGTGAGTGTGCGTGTGTGTGTCCGTGAAGTCTACACATTGACATTGATTCGCTAATAGCAGAGCAAAATACACGTATTTCGCATAAGCCAGAGAGGGTTTCGAACCACCATCACCCACACACTCCATTAGTTTTATCTGAATGCTTTCCCTTCGGACTAATATTGATCTATAGACCATTACTTTCAAATTAATACTGAAAACGAAACTTTTACATCAATTTGAAATGACTGAGTAATTGGGCCCCACACTATCAGGTCCTTTTGGATTTGCCCGCCTCTATTCGACCACTTCAGCGAATCAACTACTTCACTCTGGGAGGGTGTTGGTTTCTCTTGGACCCTTGGTTCCTCCCTCACTTGGGGTAATCGATCCGCTGGGAAGTTATCAGTCGCGCTCAAATGCTCCATCTCCGATGTGGTTTGCTCAGCGGCGTGGCTGAGTAACATGAAGCGGCCTTATCTCGATCGAGTCGACCTTTCTCTTTGAAGCTGTTGACGATGTTGCCGGATATTATAATTAATCTGCTTTTCGGTTTTAAAGCGAAACGGTTAATGTTCATTTTTCTTTCCTGTCCAACCGTCAGTAATGTCTACAGCGGCTTAGGTCTGTTTGCAATGGCATATGCTGTAATGTAATGGGATTTTATACAATAGGATGATGGTACTATGGGATTTCCTACAACTGGATTATGTAGGTAATAGGCATGCAACGTATAATAAATTTGTATATATATATATATCAACATATATATTTACATGCAGAAGATCTATGAAAACCATGTTCAGTTTAGCATTTTTATTATTTTTATTTTGAATTTGTTTATTTTGAACTGTAATTTTTAATTGTAATTTTTAATTTTTAATTAAGTTCTAATTTGTATCTTTCTCAGGCGAATGATGCGATTTCCTGTTTTCCCGGTCACCTTCTTCATCCTCTGCGTCATTCTCCTTCAGATCCGGATCCACCTGGACAACAACATGCTTGAGCTTCCTGAGATTCCACAAACGACCTACACGGACCGCTCCCTCGGCCAACGAAACCTCATCAACCCCAGCCTTGAACGGGACCTTCGTCTGGGCACAGACCGATGCCCCGATCTACAACGACCCAACGAATCCGAGGTTCGTATCCGACACAATGTCTGGCAGTACCACGAGGCTGGAGAGAGAGAAGAGATAGTCGTCTACTCGGCGTTTTTCGACGACCGACCGCTTCTGGACCTTTCCACCTGGATCCGAATTCTAGGAGTGGCCAGTGTCCCGGCCAAGCGAATTTTCTGCCACGTCTGGTACGATGGCTATGCGGCGCCCTACGTTACTCTGGCTAGATTGAACGTGACTGGGAGAGAGAACGGTTACAAGAATAGTAACAGGACCTACGTACAGTATTTGATCTCTTGTCAGCTGCCAGGCGTCGAACCCGTACCGTCTCACGTATCGCTCGTCACGAACGAGTGCAACCAGTCGTCCATCTACCTTCCAGTCCAGCGTCCAGTTAGGGCCACTCCCGACCAGGAGTTCGGGGTCTGCGTGCCAATATCGTTTGGATCAGTCTCGATACACGAGTTCGTCGAATGGATGGAACTGAATCATCTGTTCGGGGTCACAGAGTTCAACGTCTACGACGCCAACATGACGGGAATGTCGGAAGTATTCGAGTATTACACGAGTCGGGGTCTGCTCAGAGTATACCGAGCACCGCCCGCCATCGACCTGCTCAACCTCGACGGTATCAAGCTCGGTAGCGTCGTCGCTCTCAACGACTGTATGATGCGAAACCTGTACAGGTACCGGACGATAATCGTAGTCGATTTCGACGAATTTATCATTCCTAGGATGCATAGCGACTATACGTCCATGCTGAAACATATCGACAAAGCTGCCAAACTGACGGACCGATACCAAGGATACGCCTTCCGCAACGCTTACTTCTTCCGCGAGCTTGCGGCTGACGCGACTGAACCGTCTTATATGCGGACCGCCTTTCACCGGACTCGATCGGGGATTAAGAAAGAAGCGGTCAGTCCAAAATCATTCGTAGATCCTCGTGTCTGTCTGTCCATCTTCAACCACTACTGCTTCCTTATGATCAAGGCCGACGGAAAATCGCGATACGTCGATGTGCATCCATCAATTGCCGTTACGCATCATTACCGCATCTGTGGATTTCCGAAAGCGAAGTGTGCAGAGTATTACAACGCGAGCTATCGAGATGACACTGCGCTAAGGTTCAAGGACAAGGTCTTGCCGCTGGTCAAGCACGCTCTCAAGGAACTACGAGTTCTTCCTTGAGGCAGAATGGACGCTTTCCAATGAACGTTCAATGGCGATTAGATGACCTCTGTCGTATTTTCCCAAACAGAAAATTCCACGTCCTTCGAATCTCAAGGGCGACTTCAAGATCTGAGTCCCGTACGCAGTAAAACACATCGCGACCTTGTTTTCGGAGGCAGCATGATTCGTTGGCGAATTCCTGACTAGATTCAGAAGATTTGGCGACCTCTAGATGTCAAGGACGACATTGTGTCCAAGGTCATGTGCCTTTTGACTACCGGTACTACAGAACTGGAAAGGCTTAAGCAGAGATATTACGCCTGGTCTTGGTATCGCTTTTCATTTGCCTGGCTCTGGCTGTCTCTGAACGATCGCTTTTCAACCCAGCGTCTCCATTGAATTTATTTTTGAATACGAATTTACTTGAAGCGACAACCGATTGAAGTATTGGAATTGTGATATAGGCGCTATAGGAGTCGTTAGATTAGATGAGATTGCGATCGGTTTGAAATCTAGTATACTGATTACGACGACAAAGAATGATAATTATAATGGTCGTTGTGCAATGATTGAAAGGTAGACAACAGTATATATAACAGAGAATGATGATAAAAGTAATTATGAGAACATGGCATGTCTAACAGCCAAAAGATGATGATAATTGTCACGAACATTGATGACAATAGTTGGGAAAATTGCCGAGAAATGCTTGCCATAGAAACGTAAGCATGGAGAAACAGACAATGGACTCCGTTGAGAAATCGGTTTTTCTGACAAAGGAAAAACTTCAAGCACCGTTCATCAGTGCCTCCAAACTTCTCTTTCGCCCAGGATGGACTGGGAATGCTTCTGAGTAGACATATCGAAGAGGCCCTTATTAAATTTATGAATGGATGGATGAAGGCATGGATTAGGTTAATTGTATTAAATGAATTGGACTAAATGGATGGATGGGTTAGATGGATAAATGTATGGATAAATGGAAAGATGGATGGACGGACGTACGGACGGACGTTCGACTGTTCGGCGATTATAACGACATCGGTGATAATAAAATCGGAAGTGCCTATTCGCCTGTGTATAGTGTTGTTATTTTGATTATAGGCCTAATAATAATAATCTTTATTGAAACAATCTGGTTGACAAACCGCAACCGGTTACAGTGTACAGTTAGGCAATTCAAACAATTCACAAGAACACAAATGACAGAAGACATAAATTTTAACTAGGCCTACTAACAGAACAGACCGCCTGCAATACACGGCGCTCATGGCAGCCTACGCGACTCGAACTCGGTACCTCTCGCTCTCTATGCCAGTGTGTTATCCAATGCGCTATCGGCACCTCTCGCTCTCTATGCCAGTGTGTTATCAAATGCGCTATCGGTACCTCTCTATGCCAGTGTGTTGTCCAATGCGCTATCGGCACCTCTCGCTCTCTATGCCAGTGTGTTATCCAATGCGCTATCGGTACCTCTCGCTCTCTATGCCAGTGTGTTATCCAATGCGCTATCGGCACCTCTCGCTCTCTATGCCAGTGTGTTGTCCAATGCACTATCGGTACCTCTCGCTCTCTATGCCAGTGTGTTATCCAATGCACTATCGGGCTCCCCCCCGATGATGTTAGTCGTAGTGTTAAAGTTTTCAGGACGAGTGAAACTCTGGGACGATTCACGGCTTCAGTTGAATGGACGTGCTGATCGATCGTACGATACGGTTGCCGATTGGCATAAGCGTACCCACCCATGCAAGACGAAGTTGGTTGGTTTGAAATCTCCCATTGGACAGATAGGCCTACTGTGTTGGAACCTTGAGCATGTCCATCTCGCACAACTTATCGGCGTCATCTTGTCGTCTTCGTCATTACGAGGTGGTGGAGGCAGAGGGAGAAGTAGAAGGAACAGGAGGCAGAGGAAGAGGAGATAAAGATGGAGATGGAGGAGGAAAGGAAGGAGAGGAAGTTAAAATTGATGATGATAATGAAGATGATGGTGATGTTGAGCATTTTTGCGTGATTTCAGCCGTGGAGCGAAATAAATTATTCGTTTCTGCAATAAATAGCTTGTCATCTTTCTAATATGTTCCAATCTCGTAGCACACAAAGACTCGATTGACGTAGCATCTCTGAGTTTAGATCCTGAATGGGCCTTGTATAAATTTCGATTGATTAATTAAATCGAACTGAATCCTAATCATCAGCTTAATGACATCTCATGACAACATTGGCCGCTGACGTCGTATCAAACTTCGTACATTGGGAATTTTAGAAACAGCATGCACATTTAAACATGCGGGTAGCTAGCAAGATTTATCTTTAAACTGTTCGGGTAGCTAACATATTTCAGTCCAATTTTTACTTGGTAGGCGGCGTAGGCCTAAGTTATATATGTAGCAATGCACAATTTATACAAGATTCACTAATATATATTTTTTTCAAACATTTCAATGAGAAATTCAAGTTAAATGCATGAACGATATTCATTAGGCCTACACAATGTACACATAGGCACTCAAAATTAAATAATATCTTACTGTACTTAACAGAGGTCAGCCAACTCATATTGTTCCCACTACCTCTAAAACCCTATCAATCATAGACTGCCATTGCCACACAGGACTTAGCATTAAACTGTACTCATTCTTTCCTAAACACAGGCCTAGGTTCCAGTCCCCTCGTAATTATTACACGTAATTTTTGTATAATCGTTAATATTCGTTAATATTATTGACGAAGAAATAGACATAGGCGCCCCATTTATCGAGCTAGGGATTGAACGAAAATGATGCATTATATAACATGAATTGGAAGCGTTTTAAAGGTGTCTAAACGGGTCTTTGTATTCCGTGACGTAGTGGCCAGCAGCTAACGACATCTTGTGCCTGCTACTAAGAGCCCTTGACGTCTGCTCAAGGAATCTATAATTAACTAGTGTACAACCGATGTACAAATGAAGTTACAGACGAATTCACCAGGGGCGACAGTGGGATATGAATCTCGGAACATCTGTCTGGGTGTGCCATTGTGGTTGCAGCTTGTCTGCTGCAGTGGTGTTTTTCAACTAGGCCTATGGGTGCAATTAATTTTTGTGTTCCCATGGTTCGAATCCAGGTCCTTTGTTATTCCTCATATAGGGGCCTACATAGACGACCTTCCTAATGTTTCATCCATCATGTTTTTTATTTTGTTCGCTGATGACACCATATCTTTTATTCTCATGATTCGTTGGACACATTATTTCAAATTGTGAATACTGAGCAAACCCCTATAATTGCAGACTGGTTTTGTGCTAACAAGCTAACACTCAATATTGATAAAACAAACTGCATTCTCTCAAGGCCTATATCTCATAGAAAAAACTATCCCTAATTATAGTGCCCTAATCTATACATTGATGATATAAAATATGTCTCAATTTTATTCTCGGCATGCAGGGCAAAAATTCTGGTAGCCCTGTGGCAGGGCAGCGACCAGGGCAAAGGCTTTTTGTTACCATGGCATTTGCCCTGGCTTGCCCTGCTGTAGCGCCGCCAGTGATAATGGGGTGATCGATAGTGTAGTGGTTAGCATGCTAGACTGTCAACCACGAGGTCCTGAGTTCAAATCCCACCAATGCAGAAATTTCGATGGAGAGTTTGCTCCACCTGCTGCACCCCTAGGCCCTAGCCAACTCAGCTGTAATGAGTACACCGTCCGTACACTGTAGGTGGGAAGATGAGACGGCGAGGATGGGGACTGGCGATCCGCTCTCATTATGCCATGGCTAAGAATATGAAGTCGCTGATACTTCATACTAATGACTGACTCAGGGTTAGCTTAAGCCTTAAGGGACTGCTTCCTCTTCTGCGCACGTTTAGGTGGTGCTAGCTATGCGTCATGTAATGTGCTGCCACCAAGCGAATGGAAGTGAAACGCGCAATGAATATGAAAATGCGTGTAGAGTGTAGACGTATGGTTACGGTATTGTATTGTATAATTGTATCTATTTAAAGCGTCTCTAGACTCTCGCAGTGCACGCCAATCAGAGGCGCTCCCAGTGCGAAAGACCCAGAGAAAAGAAAGTGGTTTTGAGACAGCGGAAAGAGGCACTTGGAGTACCAGTCAACAGGGAAGAACATGTCGATGGAAAGAGCTCAGAGCTGATTCCATAGTGCAGGACCAATGAAGGCGAAAGCCCGAATTTTGGTCATAGCAGTCCTTTCCCACAGGACAAGGAGATCATGCCTTTAAGTGAGCGCAGTGGACGGTGGTGACGTGCGTTGGTCACAATATGGCTTGAGAGGCTATAGCAACTCTTAAAAAATGAAAACTTGGATATCATATTTCACTGAATCTCTTGTGTTCTAACTTTGTTCGCTTAACTATCTTTATGCCTTTCAATATCCTTGACTTTAAAATCCTTCTTATTATGTAAAGTAATGTAAGTCTCCGAAATTCCTCAGCGCAACATAAAATCCACGCCAGGGAGACCAGGTGACACAGGCGCTATATCAAAATCATGTCATCGATGACCAGTTTGTTTCGTCTGTTCCGGTGCCAGGTCAGAATCCGGGGAGGTCAATCCCAGGAGACAGCAAGGCGATACGGTTGTCTACCATGATTTTAATTGATCACTGTCTAACACGATCATCGTCTATCATGCTAAAATTGACACTATGCTGAACTTGTCGGTATTATTGGTACTAACATTCTCAGCTTCAACGATAAGAACGTGCTCTTCTGTAGCCCAGGGTCTCCGTGGCTTTTAATTTCTATTCGCTTAATATTCATTCGCTAGGTGGCAGCTGCGTGTATGTCGACGCATATATACGGTAACGCTTTTAGATCATTCTCAAAATCGGGCACACGACTATAATATGTATCTAACCGTTCTAAATCGACACGATTCTTCCCTGTCTGTCTGGCCTGCGTCTGTCTGTTTCTGTATGTCTGTCTGTGTCTGTCTGTGTGGGTCTGTCTGTGTGGGTCTGTCTGTGTCTGTCTGTGTCTGTCTCTGTCTGTCTGTGTCTGTCCGTTTCTGTCTGTGTCTGTCTGTGTCTGTCTGTCTGTTCGTCCGTCAGGCGTCAGCTATTCCGTAGGCCTATCCCTAATTATCTTCCTGCCCATAAGGTAACCTTGTGATCTGCCTGTATCATGTTACAGATGACATTATTGTTTATATATAGACCAGAATCGATTTGCGATTAGAATTAAAGCTTGTCTCATCTGTATTCTAGGCAGGGCCCGTAAATAAGCTTAGCTTGCTTCAGTCGCGCTTCATTATATTCTCAAGTTTACGAGTAGGTTACGCGTTTGTTATTGCATTTCCTACCCTGATCCATCCGATCCACCACCTTCCAATATCTTTCATCCTAAACAACACAAGCCCTATATCTACTTCTCTGCCTCCTCCTCCTCCTTTCCCTGGTCTCCTAGCAGCCAGAAATGGGCACGATTATTTAAATTGCTAATCGATTAAAATTAGAATTGGCAAAATCTTGTAGTTAATCAATTAGAGTTAGAATTGGCTGTGTGTCTAATCGATTAGCTAATCGACATCCTAATATAAATGCACCCAGGGAAGGGAAGTTTGTGAGGTAAGTGTATTTGCATGTTGGAATACATTACGGATATTGTGAAGTTTTGAGGAATGTTGGCATATCAGAATACCACCATGGCTCAATCCAGATCCTTTGCCTGCATAGGTCCCTCCCTATGAAATAATCTTCTTCCGTCTCGTATACGCATTACAATCCTCTCTGGTACTGGTAGCACATCTACCTCCTTCAGTCACCTTAAAACCTTCCTGTTCTCTCGGAGTACATCGCACTGGAAGCGCTTCTGAAAGGCTTATGCTATGAGAAGCTCTTTATAAATGATCAAATATAATACAATACTAGGGATATTATATGAATTTACTGGGCACCATTATGACCCTGACGATCATAACTATATATGGTTATATCTTTTGAGGCGCCATTGTAACGGCATGGCCGTTTTACGGCGCCATATAAATTGTCGTAATCATCTATGAGCCATACGATACATAATGGCGCTTTTGTAATGTTGTATTGATATTATAATGATATATAATCTGCCTTCTGCTTTTTAAGGGCTGTAATGTTCGCAGCGCCATGTTGTATATCGAAATAAATTTTACTGTGGCCAACAACTATCATACTATGACGGCGGTCTGCAGTCGAGTGGTCATTGGTCTGTCTCTTAATCACGAATAGTTCACTAATAACTCAGGTTTGTATTTATTGAAACATTATAATTCTCTACTGCCTCTAAGTCGTCGTCGGTCAAGTTTAACGAAAGCTGTCTTTCGAGCTCAGCCGTTTTATTACCTGAAGAGACATTATGTGACCTTGTGCGGCTTAAAAGGCAGTTTGTAAAGAATGACAAGTTCCTGTAATAGCAGTTAATAATATTCTGTATGTCATATATATGTCACTTTTAGCATAGGCTGGGCTGGGAGCGCCTCTGAGCAGGCCTCTTGAAGAGGCGCTATATAAATTCTCGGAATGAATGAATGAATAATTCTTGTTTAACACTCTAGCTGCATTGGTTTCCCAGTCACTTCTAGTAAACGCTCGTCGTAAAGTGTTAAAGTGACATTTATAAAATCAGTTGGTAATATCATATTGGAAAACGCATCGATACATTGCCTTTCAGATAGGGTCTATCTCCTTAGTTTGGCCAGTAGGCCTAATGTTGTTTGTCGTTAAACTTAAACGTACGTGAAAGCAGACTCAATCGATGGCACTCCACAACAGATCCTTAATATACCGAGCAAAATTCCGGATTTCTATTTGGTACTCGTATATAGATACTAAGAAATCCAATCAGATGTCAGTTTACTTATTTAATGCTTTCAACATGAATATTAGGCTGTGTTCAGTTTGACATAATTATATAGATTCAAAGTCCAGGGGCCAGTGCCCCATCTTGCCAATATGCGGGCGCCCATGCATGCGTGTACTTTGACTTACAGGCGAAACGAAGAGTAGAACAGTAGTAGCCAAAGGACTGAACCCTGAGCCAAACTTGAACGAGATTAGAGGAGGTTAAGTGTTGTAGATTGTTGCGAACGATCATTAAGATAAGAAGATACATAGGATTATAGGAAAGAGCAGATAATGGCACTCCAACTAGTATTATAGAGTCGAATAACAAATTACTACGATCAACATGCCACGGCTCCTCTATGGGCACGTACACTAACAACTAATGAGAAGGCCCCGGGAGGTTTGGCCGGCAGGCTCACAGGTAGGTCCCGTATACCAGAATAAGCTCATAACTGTTTCCATGATTCTGTTGTATGTATGTGTATATGTATGAGCACTTGTTATAGCGCTCCTTCAAGATTTCTACTCAGAGGCGCTCCCGACTACAGCGCGGACACTGAATCGGAGTTTCACGCCGAAGCGCATGAGCAATTGCGAGTGAAGGACTTGCCCAGGGTCCCTACGCGGCGGCTTGAGGTGGATTCGAACCCGCAACCTTCCGGCTGCAAGGCACCGAACATACCCATACACCACCGCGCCCCACTAAAATTACGCTGCGGCTGTGTCAGCTTGATTATTTTCAATAAACGAATATTGATTGATTGAATTCAGCACTCCAATCAAGAGCTCGGAGAAGGCGCGATATCTGAGCTCATTGAATTAAATCTGCTGTTAAGTGAGGTGCCAGAGAGAGCAACCTCAGTTGAATGATGTTTACGACAGCGCTCGTGAATAACCTGGTGCCCCTGAGCTTGACTTTCGAGTGGAGCTTTAGAAGTTCGGAGCTTACGATTACGATTACGATAAACAGATTAACCAGTACTAATTTCGGAGATTATGTTACAAACCCCAATGACGTACTAGATAGAAATAGGTGTTTGATTAGAAATGTTGTTCAGTCTGAAAATAGGTCGGTTAAAGCCCTTGTCTAGACAAGGCTTATTTAAGTAAGGTATACAACACAAGAAAAGTTCTAAAAGCTGAGGGAAAACGTTCTGCGCTAAAGAAAAGATTAGTCTGATGACACATTGGAAGAGTATGTAGTGAAAGAATCAATCAATTGTTTTCGTTTCTTCCCTCCATCAAGCTGACGTAGACGCAACCTTGTTAGGTTGTTGGAAGGTGGAACAAAGTCAAGTCGTGATGACTCAGATGGGAAGATTTCCAAAGGGTCTTGCAAAACCCTGGACTGTTACTGGACGTATCAGATGTATGTAACTGATCTCCAGCGTGGCTGAAATCAAGAAACAGTTTCATACTGTCTGGCCAAGATTTACGTTTCGATATTGAAGGTTTTAAGTCTGCAATTTGAGCAGCTCGAATAGGTAGATGGATGGATGCATGGATGGATAGATGGATGGATGGATAGATGGATGGATAGATAGATAGATAGATAGACAGACAGACAGACAGACAGACACAGATAGACAGAGATGATGGATGGATATGGATGGATGGATGGATGGATGTATGGATGGATGGATGGATGGATGGATGGATGGATGGATGGATGGATGGATGGATGGATGGATGGATGGATGGAGATGGATGATGGATGGAGATAGATAGATGGAGACAGACAGACAGACACAGACAGAAGACAGAGACAGACAGACAGACAGACACAGACAGACAGAAGAGATAGACAGATAGACATAGACAGAGAGATAGACAGATAGAGACAGAGACAGACAGACAGACAGAGACAGAGAATGCAAGACACGTACACATATGCAGGGAGGCAGTTAACCGCCATCGGAAGCGTACACATATGCAGGGAGGCAGTTAAGAAAAGGCGATTGGGAAGGACTGACGAGGGCAGGGGAGAAGGAATGAATGACGGGGGTAGTTTAGGGCTTGAGGGGTAATTACATCGGACAGACCCCGGTCGGTCGGTCGATAGAGGACCGGATGCACAGAGATAAGCGATCGGTCGACCCAACGACGATCATTGTCTCCATTCACTCTAATCGGACGAGTATGATGGTGGCTCATCATTGAGGTAGCATGGCAGACGAAGGAACAGGAGGAGGAGAGGAGGAGGAGGAGGAGGAGGAGGAGGAGGAGGAGGAGGAGGAGAGGAGGAGGAGAGGAGAAGAGGAAGCAGGGAGAGGAAGAGGCGAAGGAGATGAAGATGGAGGAGGAAGAGGCGGAGATGGAGAAGAAGAGGAAAGAAGGGGATATGAAGATGGATGAGGAGAAGCAGGAGCTCGAAGAGGAGATAGAGAAGAAGGAGGAGATGGAGAAGGGTGAAGAGGAAGCAGGAAGAGGAAGAGGCGGAGGAGGAGATGAAGATGGAGGAGGAAGAGGCGCAGATGGAGAAGAAGAGGATATGGATATGGATGAGGAGAAGGAAGAGCTCGAAGAGGAGATGGAGAAGAAGCAGGAGAAGGGTGATGAAGAAGTAGGAAGAGGAAAAGGAGGATGAGATGAAGATGGAGGAGAAGTGGCAGAGAATAGGAAGTAGTAGGAGAAAGAAGAGGAGAATATAGAGATGGATGAGGAGAAGGACGAGCTCGAGGATGAGGAAGAAGAGGAGCAAGAGGAGAAGTAGGAGGAGGAGGATATGGAAGAGAAGAAGAAACAAATAGATAAGGACGAAAAGAAGGAGGAGGAGGATGACAGAGAGGAGGATGAGAAAAAGGAATGTTCGGAGGTAGAGGGTGATGAGGAGGCGTAGGAAGAGAAAGAGGAGCAGAAGGAGGAAGAGGATGGAAAGAATTAAGGAGAAGGAGAATAAAGAGGAGGAGAAGGATGCTTCTAGGACTGCAGCCAGCCTCCGCAGCCTGGCTGTCTAGGGCGCTTCGGGCTGCTGCAGCTGCTCATCGGAGCCGACATCGTCGATGCCTTCTTGGCATCGCTCGGCATCGCAGAGCCAGACAGAGCCTCGTCGGCATTGGACCAGCTAGGAAGTAGCCGTCAGAACCTCTCAGACATCAACGGTAAGTCAATGGTTCTACTGACTGGTAACTAACGGATAGGGAAGTTTTGATGACGCTTCGGGGTTCAAATCCTGTAGCTGTGAAATGAGTACACTGACAGTACACTGTCGGTGGGGAGATGAGACGGCGAGGGAGAGGACCGGCAAACTGCTGTCATATGCCGAAGCTAAGAAAATGAAGTCGTTATCGTTATGATCGCCTACGGCATAAGCTTCGACTTTTCTTTTCTTTCTTAGTTTCTCAATTTTTCACAACTTTTCCTGGAAATTTGAAAACTTTTGTATTAAAATATTTAAAAATATTAATAGGAATTTTTGATGGCCTGTTTTTATTAAGAAACCCTTACTCAAACCAATTTTCGATACTCAAGTTGGTTGCGAACAAAACATCACCTGAAGGTCATAAGACAGTATCTAAAATCTTTCTCTTGACCTTGCAATGATGGACGAAGTTCAAGGTCGTGGACCTGTGCACCCAGGAGTTACTATTTAATACCCATACCTCTTCTGTACCAATTTATACTGTCTGAGTCAATACATAGATACAAACTTCATAAACGCCCTTCACTTGAACACTCCGATGTATCTCCTTACTTTGCATCATCTTACCGTAACTTGCCTCATTCTGCCCTCCCTAACTTACCCTATCTTGCATGACCTTATCTGACCTTTGCTTACCTCATCATACCATACACTACTTTATTTAACCAGTTTACTTGATCTTTTTTACTTTACCTTAGTCTATCATAATTTTATACAAATACAACATACATACGTACATAAATACGTACACACATGCACAGTGCATACATATGCACATATATACATACAGACATACCTACATACATGTATGTACGTACACAAGAACATACATAAGTGCACCGTTTCCTTCCGTTTCGTTTCGTTTCGGTTTTTTTATATTTCAAGCGATAATTCCACTGAATTAGCGCGAATTGGTTAGAGTTATACAGGAGACCCAAAAGAGCCAAAGGTCCCGCTATCCAGGGCCACTAGCCAAGGCTGCATGCATACATACATGTACATTATTACATTCATACACACATAAATACATTCATATGTATGTGTGTATACATGTGTATGTATACATACAAACATACATACATACATACAAACATACATACATACATGTATACATTCATACATACATACATACAAACATACATACATACATGTATACATTCATACATATGAACATTGCTTTCTTCCTCCTTGTTTGATTCCATAATGATGCAATTACCGTCTAATTAACTTAGAAAGACCGTCTTCGCCTTTGCTGTTACTTGGAGCTTTTTACAGCAATTGGCCAAATGTTCCAGTGGGAGCCATCGAAAAACAACCAGTCAACGATCAGAGATATCTATTCCGCATGACATTCGCCAATCAATCGTCTCTTAGGGGAAAGATCGATCAAATTGGGTTGGGTGAAAGGGAGCATTTTTAGGTGGAGGAACCTATGCATGCTGCACTGGTGGGGTTTATAGGGTTCAAATTCTGATGCTTCGTCGAAGTATACTATTTGTTTTCGAGCCGGATATTGGATTTCATTAGATACTCGTGTCGAAGATAATGACCTTCAAGATTCTTAATCTTAATCATAATCTAGAAATTTCTAAAGCGCTCCTTAAAATCTAGGCGCAGGGCACCAGCTTATTCACGAGCGCTGCGTCGTATCAGAAAGGTTGTCTGTGGTATGAAGTGAAGAACAAAGTCCGTTTACCAGGATACCACAGAGAGAGAGAAAGTGTCAGAGCAGCTACAAAGCTCAGCGCACGCGCAGTTATATAGCGAGATACGATGTCGTCAAACCTTCAGATTCCGGCGATTGAAGATAATGATAAACACCAAAGGAGTCCAAACCAATCAAGACCGATGGCACCACTAATTTATACAACGTGAACCAACAAGTTTAGCTAACGTGAAGGCACCTCTCAATATTGCGAAAGTAGAGTATGCAAGAATACACCATGGTTAGCTGCCGTTACTTGAGCTTGCTTCACACAAAAATAATGCTGTCATGTTGCAAAAATATTTCAGCACAGGGCCAGCAATGGTGATGACTATCACCATCACTTTACAATAAGAAGTTATGCCTATGCTGAAGACAAGGCACCGTACTATATGAGGGTTCTGGTCTGTCAGGTTCCTGAACTTATTCACGAGGCCGGGAGTGCTAATGCGGATACTGTTTAGTGACCTTGAGCAAGTCCTTCACTTACAGTTGCTCAACACCGTCGAGTAATAAATGCACGAAAGATAAATAAATACGTATAAATACATTGACCAATGTTCGCAAATCTTAAGGCACCCACGATCAATTTATTTTACCTTACGGCGAAGGCTTGCGCTATCCAGGTCTCGAACTCAAATCAGGGATGTGATGGCGCTACCCAACATCGATCATGTTGGGTAGGGTGAAAGGGAGCTTCTAGGGTAATAGTGTTCGAATCCAGGGGCTTTAATCTAAGTCTGCAATTACTTTTCGAGACGTGTATTGGATTTCGTTGTACCGTTTTTGTACCCCAGTGCGTGCCATATGGAACCACGTGGGTTGTTTTAAACGCGTGCTTGTACACCAACAACAATTTATGCCAAATACATTATTATAAAACGCGATTTAGAAACCATTATATTAATTAATTAAGACGAGATTAAGATGAGATCAATATGCTTCAGGTGTGGGTATGTATGTATGCATGTATAAATGAATGTATGTATGTATATAGATATCAATGTATGCATGTGAAAAATGTATGTATAGATACAGATATAGATGCATAGATACAATGAGTGTAGGTATGTATGCATTATATGTATGTATGTATGTATGTATGTATGTATGTATGTATGTATGTATGTTTGTGCGTATGTATGTGCGTATGTATGCATGTATTTGTGTATGTTTGTGCATATGTTTGTGTGTATGTATGTATACATGTATGTATGGTGATGCTGATGATGAGGGCGATAGTGCTCCTGATGATGCTACTGGTGATTATGATGACGATGACGTTGAATATACTGGAGACTACCATCCCATCCTTTCCAGATCCTTATCACCCACTCTTCTTTCCATGCGTATACAATCTCCGTTCTTCCTTTATCGTCGTACATATCCGTCCCTCCTTCCCGATCGCATCATGGCCACCCTTGCATCGAGCAACAAGATGGCGCCCATTGCCTTGTTGACACTGTCGACGTTGGCGCCCGCCGCTTCTATTGATATATCTATGGACAAGCGTCGTTCGCGGCATCCGGCTCCGTCTCTCACTCGACCAGTCCCTGGCAGACTTATGACCTCTCTACTCCCTGTTCGGAATCCCTTTACGACTTCACTCAGCCCTCCGACTGGCCGGCTGGCTGGCCCGTTGACTGGCCGGCTGGCTGGCCAGTCGGAAATTCTCTGTCGCACAAGTTCTAGGTGGTTTATTGGGGCTGTCTTTAACAAACGGCATGCGTTCTTCAACTACCGCGCGCGAGAATTCTCCAGTCCAGTTAGAGGTCTGTAGTGACGCAGCGTTTTTCAACCAGGGTTCCACGAAGATGCTATGATTCCGGAGATCGAATGCAGCAGAGGTTTTGGGAATAAATGATGAATTGTACAAATAAAATAAGTAAATAAAAAATATATGAATTAAAAATATATGAATAAGCAGTAAAATGTATAAATAAACAATTAAATATATCAATGAAACCAAGTAAATAAATAAATAAATGACTAGATAAACAGATGGATGGATGGATGAACGGATGGACGGACAGACAGAAGTCACAGAAGGACAGACAGACAGAAAGAAAGAAAGACAGATAGACAGATAGATAGATGTATATATGCATATGCATATGTATATACGCATGTATATCTGTTTGTGTGCACTATAATACTGGAGTTCCAGGCATCCCAGTAACGGTGCCTCTGATTAGAGAGATTGGCCACTTGAACCGTGAGATCCGTCACCTAAATTAGGTTAAGCAAAGTGAGATGAAAGAGAACGTCGACACGTTGAAAGCCTGCTCCAAAAGGACTATTGGCCAATATAGGACAAGGTACGATGAGCTCTAATTGGTGTGCAGTAGCGAGCCACCTACCTATCCCCGCAGAAAGAAGAGTGCGCAGGAACAGGACCAGAAAACAATGCAACTGTATTACAAACACAAATGCATTTGTACCATAAAGTTCAAACAAACAATGCAATATAATACAATACAAAACAATACACTCAATACAGTAGTTAATTAACTGTATTTTGTACAGCCTAGATTGGCTCTACAAAACACAGTTAATTAACTACTCAATACAAAACAATACAATTCAATACAATGCAATACAATACAATGCAAAACAATACAGTTCAATACAATACAATACAGTCAGGCACGTAGCGAGAATTAAATTCAAGAGGAGGCAACTTCACAGACCATTGACAAAATCCTGGTCATTGGGGTCATCAGTCAATCGAAGTTCCAGCATATAAAAAAGCAAGAGGAGGCAACTGCCTCCTCTTGCCTCAATGTAGCTACGCCTATAAATACAATACAAAACAATACAATACAATTCAATTTAATACAATGCAACCGTATCTGATATTTTTTCGACACAACGTCAAAGGCGTGAGTATTATTTTGTTCTTGAAAGACTTGCTCAAGTTCCTTCCACAGTTGCGCTCTGCACCAATGGAGATATGCAGGTGTGAAGCTTCCGCATTTCAACTCGATTATAATTTTTGTCTTCATTTAAATTATACAACAATGATAAAATGATCTAATATGTACTAATAGAAGAAGAATAGCAGTATCTTAAGCCAGCCCTAAGGCAGCCATTGGTGTGAAGTGTCGGCGACTTCATTTTCTTAGCCTCGGCATATGAGGGCGGTTGGCCAGTCCTATCCCTCGTCGTCACATCTTTCCACCGACAGTGTACAGTCAGTGTACTCATTATAACTGAATTGGCAAGGGAGCGCACGCTTTTATTATTTACTCAGAGTAATTACCTTGTCTTGTGCTATTATTGTCAGTTTTTACACTTTATGTAGATATGTTTTTCATTATTATTATTACTATTGCTTTTATTCATATTTATATTGGCGTTTCTGGTCTAGTGCTGTGTTTTTTTCCGGCGATTAATTTTCTGACGCAGAGATACAGAAGCTGTAAGAGAGATACATAAGCAGAGAGAGACAGACAGACAGACAAACAGACAGAGACAGAGAGAAAAACGGAGAAAACATAGAGAAGAGAGAGAGAGTAACAGGGAGTCAGACAGAGAGACAGAGAGACAGAGAGACAGAGGAGGCATGCAGACAACAAGAAAAACAAAGATAAACAAACAGACAGAAAGACAGAGGAAGACAGAGAAAGAGAAACAGACAGACCGAAAGACAGAGAGGCAGAGAGAGAGACAGACAGACAGAGAGGCAGAGAGAGAGAACAACACAGAGAAGGAAACGTGGAACAGGGAGCGATATCTTCGTGCGATTAAGCAGCTGTGTGCTGAGCTGGATAAAACGGAGCGATGGAGATATGACGTGGAAAACACTCCTAGATAAACAAAGCCTTCGGCTCATTCTGCCACCTCTACAGCGCCTCCATTATGCAGCGCAGTGTTCTCTGAGATATTCCAGAAGTCACACCCCAAAAAACGTTTTTATATATATTTTTCACATGAAGTTTATATATTTATTATAGAAAGTTTATACATATTTATTATATAGCTGCGGCATGCGAATCATTGTATTGTATTGCATGGTTTTATATTTGAAACTTTGTAAAGAGCCTCTTTCATTAGAAGGCGTCCTCAGCTGAACAGCCCGAGGGAATAAAAAGTCTTCAAGCAGCGGGCAGATGAGGGAGAGACCCCAGCAGAAATCTTAGAGCGTAAGGAGTGGAGGTCATTCCAAGTGGAAGGACCCACGAAAGGAAAGGGAGATGTTGGGCCATAGCAGTCCTTGCCTAGGGACAAAGAGATCAAGACGGTCTAGAGAGAGCGGAGAGGGCGAAGAGAAACAGCAGAGGTGGGCTTGCGCATCAGATCCCAAAAGTACTTGGGTATAGCACAGTAATTGCAAAACAATTACTGGAAGAAGTATAACCCCCATAACTTATGGAAACCATGAGCAATATCTTGTACCGCATTCCAGAATACAATATGGAAATAATAGGTAATACTTCCTATAGATGATTGAATTATTGATGCGAATATTGCAACTATTGTACATTGAACATATCATCACACATTATTTTTTATGTAATGTATGTTGATGTACATACATGTATACTGTTGTACATGTACATTACATGTAACCTATGTGCTCCATTCATATCTTTATGCCTAGGGCATTATGTATCTGTGTATATATGTATGTGTATGTCCAAATACATGTGTGTATAATAATGTATATGTTTATATAATTATTCTGAACTGGAAAAATCCACAGATAAATCTGAGACTGCTAACACAATCCAGTGTATTTATTCGATTAGGAATAATGGTGTTTTCGTGCAATTCGGTTTTTGATGGAGGTGCGGGTTTTATCGACACGGAAAATTCCGTTAGCTAACGCGCGAATCGTTCCCCGAGGCTTTCTTGGCGTCTGGTCCGAAGCCTTGCAATTCGCTGCCTCACTGTGAGCGATAACTTCTTGTCCTTCGTGCAGGTCTAAACTTACTACAATACAATACAAATGCATTTTTCATTCATTTATTCAAAAATTTATATAGCGCCTCTTTAAGGTGACTACTTAGAAGCGCTCCAAACTCCAGCCCGGACAAGAAGGTAAGTTTTCAAATGGTCAAAACGGAGAATATTTTTTCATAAGTTTCCAGATGATAAGGTAAGATACGCCAAACGGAAAAATCTTCAGTAATTTTTTTCTTAAATTCACATAAACTTCTCGATTAAATTGAAATGTTTCAGTAGCAGCATGATTTTGTCTTGATATTTAAAGAGCTTTTACTTAATGTTATCTTTTAAGTGGAAGACATATTTGGAATGAAGAAGCGTGGCACGTCCCCAGGAGTTAGACGATAGCTTGTTTTGGTCCTTGGTGCACAGTTTTTGGAACCACTTCGTGACCTTCAGATCAGGGCTTTGTCTCTGGTATCTGATCTCTCACCTCACTTAGCCTCCACCCCGGTCTACATTCCTTGATCTGCGGATGCAAGCAAGAAGATTTTAGACACCACAACTCATTACACACTACCCTTGTGTTGATCGATCACGCACAGGGAATGTAGCTGGCATCGGTGAAGGCGTCTCGGGGGATCCGATTGCCGGATGCCATGTCTGGAAAAGGCTTTCGAGACCGCAGAGAAGAATAGGTAAAAATGTCAATAGGCCGAACCGAGAAACGAGAGGGAGGAAAAGAGGAGGAGGAGAAGAAGAAGAGAGGGGATGTGGAGGAGGAGAGGAGGAGGAGGAGGAGGAGGAGGAGGAGGAGGAGGAGAAGGAGGAGAGAGGAGGAAGAGGATGTGGAGGAGGAGAGAAAGAGGAGGAGGAGGAGAGGGAAATGAGGAGAAGAAGAGGGGATGTGGAGGAGGAGAGGAAGAGGAGGAGGAGGGAGGAAATGAGGAGAAGAGGGGATGTGGAGGAGGAGAGGAAGAGGAGGAGAGGGGAATGAGGAGAAGAGGAGAGAGAGATTGAAGAGAAGATGAGAATACAGGAGAACGCATATAGCGTCTCGATGGCTCCGCGAAGTAAGCAGCTACCCAGGGCCCGAATCTAAATGTAGGACGGACATACATGTACTTACAGACAGACAGACAGACAGACAGACAGACGGATGGACAGGCAGGCTGATATAATAGTACGCAGGGGCTAAGTAATCTCCGAGGCCCGTTATTTGAAGTTATACTACTGAGAGAAGGTGAGATTGGAGGATGAATAGAGGAGAGAAGGAGGGAGAAAAGGAGGTAGTGAGAAAGGAGGAAAGAGAGAAGAATGGATAACAAAGAATGAGGAACAGAATGAGACTGGAGATAAGCGGAAAGGAGGATGAAAAGTAGAGGAAGAAGAAACGAAGATAAGAAAGGAGTAAAAGCGGAAGAAAAGGAGGAAGAAAGGGAAAGATAAAGGAAAGAAGATGACATTTGAATGAAGAACAAGAAGAAGAAACTGGAGAGGAGGAAGAGAGGAAGAGGTAAAGGAGGGAAAAGGAGGGAGGTGACGAGAAAGAATGGGAGTAAGAGGAATTGAGAAAGGAAAAAAGAGAAGTAAGAGGAATAAAACAAAGAAGAAGAGGGCAAAGGAGCAAGAACAAATGAAGAGAAAGGAGGAGGAATAGAATGTAAGAAGACGGAGGCAAAGGTGGAAAAGATCAAGATGGAAAGGATAAGGTACCTGTTCCATAAATCTCTCGTCGTCTGAGCGGTGCAAAAAAACCTCCCAACGGATCGGGATCCTGATCGATTTAGACTCATCCTAGTTCTGACTGACAAATGCCAAACTCCACCATCCATCATCCATCTCTCATCCGCACCAAACCACAAAACATTCAACCTCACCAGGCGCTAATAAATATATGGGTGCCAACGTTCACATAAAATCTGTACTTTTTAGGCATGTAAAATTCATGTGTGTATGTAATGCATGTACAGTATGTTTGTATTTATGTATGTGTTTATGCAAGATGTATGTACGACTGTACATGTGTGTGTATTATGTATGCATGTATGTATGTATTTACGTATGTGTTAAGGCAAAATGTATGTATGTATGTATGTATGCATTAATGCATTTATGTATGTAAAATGTATGTATGTGTGTATTTATGTATGTATGCATGTATGTATGTATGTATGTATGTATGTATGTATGTATGTATGTATGTATGTACGTTTGTATGTATGCATATATGTATGTATGTATGTATATATGCATGAATGTGTGT
>JACEVL010006441.1:1777500-1780000 GCA_020284085.1 Aporrectodea caliginosa
CGCATAAGTATTAAGACCTTAACTCGATGCATTGTTTCAAAGGCAACCAACACAGCTGGATGTATGCTCAAAACCCAAGTATAGCCTACCTGTGTTGTCATGTCGGAGGTGTTTCTCTTGAAGTAGCGCTATATAAATTGGCAATTACATTTACAAACACAATTTCATACCCAATTGTCCTAAGATAGTGAGGAGCAGAGACAGCAAGACAGCTTCGCATGAGGGAGCAGACCTTGAATTGGATGCGCTGGCGGATGGGGAGCCAGTGAAGGGAGTCACGGATAAAATAGGAGATATGGTCAAACTTTGCAATGCCCCCTTTGAGGCGGGCAGCAGCGTTTAGGGTGGCCTGAAGTCTGGATGTATTTGTAGAGGAAAGACTAATGTAGACCGCATTCCCATGAATCAATCCTGGAACAGATCAAAGCATGGACCAAAGTCGTGATAGCGTGCAGTGGGAGTGATTGGCGAATGGCAAAATAACAACAATAACAATAACAATAAAAATGAAAATAACAATAACAATGACGATAGCAACAGCAATAGCAATAACAATAAAGCGAAATTTCAGGTGCTCGGTAAATTGGAGAACGATGAACTGGTGTACAATTGTGGGGCGCGGTGGTGTAGGGGTATGTTCGGTGCCTTGCAGCCAAAGGGTTGCGGGTTCGAATCCACCTCAAGCCGCCACGTAGGGACCTTGGACAAGTCCTTCACTCGCAATTGCTCATGCGCTTCGACGTGAAACTCCGATTTAGTGTCCGCGCTGTAGTCGGGAGCGCCTCTGAGGAGAAATGTTGAAGGGGCGCTATAACAAGTGCTCATACATACATACATTGATTTGTTGAATTGTTTTCTCCATCTGGAAACTATGACAAATAGCC
This sequence comes from Aporrectodea caliginosa, assembly GCA_020284085.1. Classification (NCBI taxonomy): domain Eukaryota; kingdom Metazoa; phylum Annelida; class Clitellata; order Crassiclitellata; family Lumbricidae; genus Aporrectodea; species Aporrectodea caliginosa. The sequence goes on from JACEVL010006441.1 coordinate 1,778,385, forward strand.
GCAGAACCTCATGAAACCGCAGAAGGTCGTGGTAGCACTTAGGAGCACAATCGCACGGAATGATGGAAAGAGGGTCGAGAGACAGACTGCGTGCTGCATGAGTAACTGCTATCTTGAGTACCTGCAGAAGCCGTCGAGTATTAAGTATGGCCTTTGCCAGGCAGTATATCTCAAGTGCAGTATATGCCCTCTACGCCTACGGAAAAGGTGAACCAGAGCATGAAAAATGATATGTGCTTGAGGCCTACATCTGCACGCCTACCTACATATACTGTTTATACACAGTATATATACACAGTATATATATATACAGTACATATATATATATATATATATATATATATATATATATATATATATATATATATACTTCACATTATATAAACTGTAGATATACCACCTAATTTATATATAATATTACCGTGATAGAAATCAAAGACTTGCGCATATGAGTTTATATATGCATATTGAACGCTTTACATATAGGCCCTATTCTATAACATATTGACGGTTTATATATGAAATCTGTATATGTATATATATATATAAGTATACACTGAAACATAGTATGTATACATAGTCTCTATATGTATATATATGTATATACATTACATATAGATACATGTATATACTGGACGCTGATGTTATTCTGTAAACGTGTGTTTTTGATGTGCATCGCCTATAAATAGTCTGGGGTGAAATGTCAGGAAACTGGGCTTCAAGGGGCAAAGACAAGCACAGACAGGCAAGCAGACAAGTGCAGGGACAGACAGACAGACTGGTAGACAGGCGCAGATACACAGGGAGGGAGAGCGAACAACAAACTACTGAACTGATACATCTGGATAACTAGGTTTATGAACATCGTCTGTGTTCTTTGGCCCTCTAAAGACAGTCAGACAAACAGAAACACAGACAGACAGGCGGACAGACAGACAGGCAGGCAGGCAGTCAGATAGGCAGAGAGACAGACAGGCGGACAGACAGAAGGAAAAGCAAACAGACATACAGACAGACACAGACTGGCAGATTGGTAGACATACAAACAGGCAGACAGACAGACAGACAAACAAACAAACAGAAAGACAGCTAGACAGATGGACGGAATAGGAATGGTAGATATACAAACAGACAGATAGGCAGGCAGACAGAAAGACAGATAGGCAGACAGAAAGACAGACATGCAGACAGACAGTGAAGTAGACAGACAGACAGACAGAAACATAAACAGGCAAACAGAAAGACAGCTAGACAAACGAACAGAAAGCAGGTAGACAATCATACATACACAGAGGCAGACAGTGAGACAGAAACCCGTTTTCTTGGATCATTCTGTGGCTGGGTCGTTGAGATAGACCGTTCTAGACCTTTTATCTCGATTGGTCGTTTATCAGCGCAGAGGCTTCGGGCGCCTACCTACATCAGATGCCTTCCACGGCGAATAGGTCTACCGCCGCCCGAGACCTTTGCAGGGCTCCCTCCAACTGTACGTAGGATCCACCGATCTTCAAATACCTGGCTGATGAATATGCCGCACGCTCCTCTTCCATCACCTCCTTTTCCACTTCCTCCTTCTCCTCTTCCTACTCCTCTTCCTCCTCATATTCTTCCTCCTC
>JACEVL010006441.1:1785000-1900000 GCA_020284085.1 Aporrectodea caliginosa
AAACTTATAAGTGACGAGAAGTAAAGAGAAAACTTTATTACAATGGATGATAAAAAATTAGCCCTACCTATCAAGCTTCAAACGTAAAACTTGCAAAGTAGGCCTAACGTCAAACGAGAAATTGACCAAACCTCCGTTTGGCAGTTAACGACCCACGAAAGAGACGAAAGTTGACAGAGAGTCAGCTACGAGGCTTACTTAGGGCCTACTTAATTCATCCTAAGATCAACTGAAGTTAAAATAAAAACCTATTGATCGATCGATTCTTCAATGTGTCTATCCATTAAACATGTAAATTAGTCATCCATGGATGGAAAGATGGATGGATAGATGGAAAGATGGATGGATGGATGGATGGATGAATGGTTGGATAGATAGACGGATGGATGGATGTATGCATGGAAGGATTGGATGGATGGATGGATGGATGGATGGATGGATGGATAGCTGGAAGGATTGGATGTATGGATGGAAGGATGGAAGGATGGATGGATGGATAGCTGGGATTGGATGGATGTATGGATGGATGTATGGATGGATGTATGGATGGATGGACGTATGGATGGATGGATGGATGGATGGATGGATGGATGAATGGATGGATGAATGGATGGATGGATGGATGGATGGATGGATGGATGGATGGATGGATGGGCGAGTAAGTCCATCTATCCAACCACCCACCGTGCTTTCTCGCTTGCAGGTCCCTCCATCTGGAATGACCTACCATCGGAGCTGCGTTTGCTACCTCTGATCAATCTTACTGGGTTTTATAAATAACTCGTCTTTTTTCTTTAGCCGTGGCTGGACTGGGAGCGCTGCTGAGTAGATTTCTTGAGGGGGTGCTATATAAATCTCCAGAATGAATGAATGAATGAACCAACACACACCAACTCGTTCATCCGTCAGTCCATCCATCCACCCACGCACCCACCCACCAATTTACTCCATCCATCGCTCCATCCATTCATCCATCCATCCTTCCATGCATACTTCCATCCAATCCATCCAGCCGTCCAGTCATCCATCTTTCCATCCATCCATTCATCCGTCCATCCATCTTTTTGTCCATCCATCCATTAAGCTGACCTAAAGTTCGAAACCCTACCTAGAGGTCTTAACCCTATGTATAAATTAGAAACAAAACTAGAGGTCGAACCCTTCGTATACCTGAAGATTAAAACCAAAACTGAAGATCGAAACTCTGAAGATCGAAGCAAATATGGAATCGAATTCTACTTAAAGATCGAAGCCCCACTTAAAGAGTCAAATCCAATTTCAATATCGAATCCCTATATAGCTGCCCTACTTAGCCTACTAACTAACCAACCAAGTAACTAACTGACTAACTAACTAGCTTGGTAACTTGTTGACTAGCTAGCTAACTAAATAATTAACCTCCTAACTAACTAACTAACGAATGCGTGTAGGCCTACACATGTATTTATGAATGTACGTATGTGTGTATTTAGGCCCTATCCATGTATATAATATGCATGTATGTATGTATGTAGGCCTACTTATGTATTTGTGTATCATGTAGGCCTATGTAGCCTATCATTATTAATATTATTGTAAATCGATTTGCAAAGTACAATACGATCTACAAATTACAAATAGGCCTATAATGTGCAAGACGAAATCCCAACTATAAGCCTAACTTTGCAATATTTCCTCTAAGTTTTTTCGCCGTGGGCGTATGTTCTGTGGACAAAAGATAAACATGACCCACGACAGCACTCAGTTCAACTTCAAACACGACAGTCCTATCAATCATTACTGGCATACCGCGCGGGTATAAGTAAAGTAAGTAAAAGTAAGTGTGTTCTTTATTAAACGCTGGCAAACGCACGGCGCTGTACATACAAAGTTATACAAAGTTATCAAATAGTAGCGAAAAAGTTAGTAAATAGTAAACTAAAAAAACACTATATGGCTTAGCTGTACAACATCCTAGCCAGGAAACCACGCCTGGTGAGGGAATCAAATCTAGAAAGAACACGGTTATGTGAGCGTGGGCGCAAATCGTGACCAGTATATAGGACAGGGGGTAGTAGGTAATGAAGGATAGGTCCGGGATTATTTAAGATATTTCTAAAAAGGTCATGGTCGGCTTTTTTTACAGAGTTCCTCAAAAGTGGGGAAAGATTTTGGTAGGAAGCCAAAGCGTACCAGCTTGCGGACCACAGCACTTAGAGAGTCACGTTCCTGTTTGCTGGCAAAGCCCCACCACACTTGGGAACAATAAAGCATTCGGTTGACAGTGGTGGACCGGACCACATCATATAGCCTGACTCCCAAAAGCCCATGCGAGATTAAAATACGATGGGCGTGGAGAGATTGCTTGGCCCGTACACAAATCTTTTGGATATGGGAGGAAAAACCGAGCTTTGCGGAAATCTCGATACCCAATATATTCAGGGATGTGACCCTTTTTATGCCACGTATAATTGGAGGACCTTGTTCAAGATTCACATTTGGTCTGGTCAAGATAATTTCGTGAGATTTAGAATGGTTTAGGTGGAGATTACATTTGCGAGCCCAGGCACTAATGTGATCTAATTCTGCATCCGTGGTGGAAATATTTGAAGCCAAGATCAAAAGATAGCAATCATCAGCATATTTGAAGATATAATTGAAGCTGTGGAGAGGTTTAAGACCGGAGATGGCCACTAAGAAGTTTGCTGGGCCCATGCGAGAACCCTGTATTATACTAGCATTGATGTGAGCCAAGGAAGAGATCACGCCGCGGAACTTGGTGCAATGACTACGATTACTCAAGAGGGAGAGAATCCAGTTGAAGATATTAACAGGTATAGGTAGAGAGGCCAGTTGATCGGCCAAGTAAGAGTGCCTGACTGTATCAAAGGCTTTGGAGAAATCTAGAGAAATAAGGCGGACATAAGGTTCAGATTTAAGCGAGTTAAGAATACAGTCAGTGATGGCTATGAGTGCAGCAGAGGTAGAACCAGAAGGCCTGAAGGCGAATTGGTCAGCAAAGGGACGGTTCTCAACATGATTAGTGAGGATAGATAGGTCTACAAATTTTTTTACCTGCGTTCCACATGATATCCTTGCAATTAGGAGAGCATAATTATGATATCCATTCTTCTTCTTCACGTTCTCTGCCCTCAGGCAGGTTCATATGTCCAACGACGCCATTTTTCTCTGTTCTCTGCTTCTCTTTTCAATCCGCTGTATCCCTCCTCTGCCAACATCCAGTCCAGTAGCATTGTTCTTGGCCTACCTCTCATCTTTTTCCCTCCATTCTTCCCTCAATTATGTCTCTTAGTAGGGTGTCGCTCCTTAAGATGTGTCCTATCCATTTCTTCTGCCGCCCCCGTATAGTGCCTATCAGTGATCTATCAGTGATCTTCTTTCTTCCACCAGCTGTAAGATTTCCTCATTCGTTCTTCGCTCCACCCAGCTGATTTTCTCCATTCTGCGCCATATCCTCATCTCAAAGGCAGTTATCCCTTAACCTAAATGAAAAGGCTATCAAATCGCGCGTAGCCTATGGCTTGTCTAGAGTAAGCAATACCCGCTGTTTACAGTGTGGAATCTGGGGTACATGATGTTCTCGACATTACGTTGAGCCTAGAGTACACCGTATACCTGCCTAGAGTACGTTATGCCTGGATGTGGGCTAGGCATTTCGTACTCTAGAGTCCGAGGTACCGGTAGGCGCGGTGGACTCTAGAGTACGTTGCGCCTAGATATGATGTAGGTACTCTAGAGTCTAGAGTACGTTTTAGCCTAGGCTATAGAGTCCACCTTACCTGCCACACCGGGGCGACTCGCCCTCTGTCCCCCTTCGGCACGCCACTGTTCATACATACTAACAATCTCCTTCAGGCTTCAGTTCCAAACGTATAAATTAAGCATTGACTGAACTTTCGTTGAAGTACTAGAATCGAATACTGTAATAAGGACGTCCGCAGAGAGATAGAGAGAGAGAAATATATATATATATATATATATATATATACGGAGAGAGAGAGAGAGAGAGAGAGAGAGAGAGAGACAGACAGACAGACAGACAGACAGACAGACAGACAGAGACAGACAGACAGACAGACAGACAGAGAAACACACACACACATACAGACAGAGACAGGACAGACAGACAGACGTTACTCAAATGCGGACAAGGGAGCTATAATATGTGGTTGTGCCCAATGAGATCGTCCACATGAAATTTTTGTACATTATCTTAGCGCTCATCATGGTAGAGACTGCACCTTAAACGTAGGGGCTCGAGCCTCGCCCGAGGCAGTTACTGTGTTGGAACCTTGAGCAAACTTATGTCTTATGGTCGTGGCACGCGTGTGCACTTCTGAACTGTGGAAGTAGGGCAATATCAAATACAGTTGTATTGTATTGTATAGACACAGCCATGGGCGTAGCCATGAACAAATTTCGGAGGGGGTTTAAGTTTTCGGGGTGTTTTCTAATGGAAATGGTCGAAATAGTTCAGTAGGCCTATCAAAATAATCAACCCTGTTCCTGAACGACGTATTTTGTTCAGTTAATGTGGAACATTAGCTCTCAAAATTAATGTAATTTATTTGCTGAATAGTAGAGCTGTGTAAAATAAATAATATGTATGAACTCAGTCATTAATTACAAATGGAGCAGGTCTTACTTCATTCATGGCAAAGGGGAAGGAAGGGTAATGCCAAATGCAGACAAGGAGGGAGGGGTTCAAGCAGGTCTAGTTTTGCAGACGTCCTTTGTTGAAGACCAGATCTATAACAGTACTTTTTAGAGATATTCATTCATTCATTCATTCATAAATTTATATAGCGCCCCTTCCAGAGGACTACTCAGAGGCGCTCGAAGGGGCTAAACAAATATCCAGATACTCACATACTTAAGTGAACTTGCTGCTGAGAGATATAATAAAGCAAAGATCTTTGGCTATAAGCATCTGTAAGGGTTTGTTGCTACATGGACCACTGACATGTGGTATAGAAATGCACACAATGAACAACTGACAAAACGAACAATGCAAGCAACTTTATTAGGCAGGATTTTCTAATAAGTCAAATTTTATTACAGAAACCAGGCTTATAAGCTACTAAATCGTTAGAATTGCGTAAAAATGGAAATCCACGGTAAGTGAATGAAATTGAGGGTCATTAAATTGATCTTAAATCGAAACACATCGAACATGTTCAGCGCCATAACCTTTACGAAACTCAAATGTTCTTACATATACGTTATAAATCATTAATAGATGTAGGTCATGTTAAAAACAAATCCTAATCAACATTGGTCATAGCCTTCACAGTCGATGAAATAATATAATTTCAAACACAAAGCGATGGATTTCCATTGTTACAAATTGGAGCTTTTGCTATTGCAACGTGCCGTAGATTCTGACTATGAATAATAATAAAAAAAATCGCAAACCTACAGGACAAAAAATGAATTGTGAAATAATTTTAAACTGATGTGCACAGCAATGCAAACGGAACTGCTTGGAAAGTCAATGTAATGTAATGTAATACGTTTGACAATGACGTCGTCACGCATTTGATTTCGTTGGATGAACAATTTCTTTGTTGCGTTGCGAAGAGGATCAAATGTACGTTACTGTGTGTGTGTGTGTGCCTGTGTGTGGGACAAAAGACTTGATGATGATGGAGTTGATATGATCTGAGGGGCGTGATGTCTATAGTACATCTGTGTGGTAGTCCGTGCTTCAGAACCTCCTGAGCCAATCGGAGACGCCGAGGGTGTCCTGGGTCACCGTCAGCGGTTCATCTGAATATGCTGCGTAGGTGCGGTCTGTCGTCTCGGTGACGTGTCTCACGACTCTGGAGGCTTCTGAGCTGTCCAACTGAGATTCTCGCATCCAGGAATCGATTTCCATCACTGGAGCGGACTCTACAAATGCACACAAACACCAACATGGCATTAGATATGAAGAAACATTAATACAAGCTTCAGTGGCGTCACTAGGGTTGGTGTCACCCGGTGCGGTAACTTATGGTGGCACCCCATGTACACCCTCCCTTTCCAGACCACGTAGAATCCTTAATGATTTTTTTACTTATGTTACCCATAAATCGTAATTCCTGTAGGCTATATAATAGAATGTAGGCCTAATGGTAAAAATAGTGATATTAACAACTAGCATAATTAAAATTACAAATGCATATTTTGTTTATTTTATTTTTTATTTTAATCATTTACCATCAGGTCAGCAGTTACATCATTAAAAATCAAATGAGCAAATATTGGTGGACTGTGAAGGCAATGAAGGTGCCTGCAGCCTTCTTATAAAATAATGTTTAAAGAATACAGAAAATTATTTTATAATTTATAATAACTACAGTAGTTGTCAATAATTGGCAAATTTTATATAATAAGGAAAAATAATTGGAAATTTTGGCTGATTATTTATTAAAACATTGCAATAATAGGAATATATTAAGTAAACAAAAGTGTTGTTGAATTGTTGTTGTTGTTGAATTGTTGTTGAATTGAATATTGAATTAAAATCAGGTTAGCAATTAAAAATATGAATATATGGCAATATAGCCTAAACATCAATGAAATAATACAAAAACAGGAACAAATACGCAAGCATTTCAGCACTTAGTGAGCATCTTGACTAGATCAGAACTTTCCTATCGTAGCTTTCAAGACTGCGAACTTGTGAATCACTTAATCGAAATCAGTGCCTTTCGGCAACTCACTTTCAATTGATAATATCGCAAGATCGGAAAGCCTTGACTGTCCCATGGTAGATCGTAAATAGTTCTTTGTCAGTTTAAGCTTTGAAAAGCTTCTCTCACATAAAGCCAATGACACACAGATCGTCAGAAATAATTGTAGGCTTAGGCCTACTGAAAGGGCTGGGGGAGATTCCACGAAGCCCCATTCAGCAATGAATGTGAAAACGTCTTATAGGCCTATTGCCCAATCTTTGGCTTACTCCAGATTAATCTCTGCTGCTTTCAGATGCCTTCGCAGCCTTGGTATTTCTATTAAAAGTGTACTCTCAGACACTTCATCATAGAAAGTAGTCATTTTTAAATGGACACCATCAACTCTTCTTCAGAGGTAGCTATCAGACTATTCACTTGAACAGTCTCAGACATGGCTGCTACTTCTTTGATGGCTTGTTCAATTGAATGCTTCACCAGGTGACTGTGCTTCTCGTTTAGAGAAAGTCCTAGTGCCTCTAGCTTTTTCACCAAGTTGAAGCATTATTGTAATTGGGTAATATTGACTGCACTGACCGTAGCGCATTAGAAGGCTCTCAAAGTAAATTAGTATAAAGTTTCAGCTTTAGATAAATTGATACAATACATGTAAGCTGGGCTTACGAAAAATGTTTTTGTTGTCTGTTTCTGTTAATTTAAAAAGAATACATTTCTGCTGAAACTCTGCACAAAATTTGTTTAGACAGTCATTTTATCACTTTGGTGTCACCCCTACGATGGTGACACCCGGTGCGGTCCGCACCCCCCGCACCCCCCTAGTGACGCCACTGACAAGCTTCAGCACCCAGCACCATGTTTACAAAAACAATAATAATTTAGAAATACACTTTAAATGTAGTTATTGTTAAAAGGAAATCACATTTAAGAAATGTTACAAAATCAAGAAAATATATATATATTAGATGCATATAATCAGACCATCACATCACACTGGAACATATCAAGCCCTGTGCAGTGTGCACTAAAGTAATCATCATCATCAGTTCCTGATGCCAGCCATGGATACGATTAAATCATCTCCATTGTATTCGGTCTTTGTCAAGTCCAGTGATATGTGGGCAACTGCATTAAAGTAACTGCTCATAAATTCATTGGACTACATATCACACCTAGTTACATTACATCCTGAAAAGCAACTAGGATAAGTGAGCCTAGGCTATATGATGCAATTTTTAAATTACCATCAAGTCAGGTATCATTATCAAGTTAGAAGAGATTTGCTAAAGACTGCCTGTTTGCAGAGTTAAAAATGTGCCAAATACTAGGCCAGTATTTACCAAATATTCTCCTCGGTATGACTGGTTTGTCCATTTCGAGAGGTTCGCTGAAGCCGTACGCTGTCTCTGCCAAGACTCTGAAGTAGTACATCTGATTCTCGGCCAGATCAGTGATGCAGTAGGCTGTTACGTCTGGAGGACAGACTCCCGCCTGCGTCCAGTGACTGCGTTCGGCCTCGCGCTTTTCAATGATGTAACGTTCAATGGGATAACCGCCGTTGTCATATGGTGGAGACCAGTGAACCCCCAACATGTTACGCGTCACGCGAATGACTCGTATTGGCCCATCAGGTCTCGCAGGTGGACCTACGTCAAGACATTCAGAGAAGGAAACAAGAATATAGACTTACATATCTGTCTCACCTGTCATCATAATCTTTACTAAAACGTTTACTAATGTGATGTGTAATTGTAATCGTAAATATACATATATAAATATAAACTGTTACAAAATAAACATCCTTCAAACATCTGGATTTCTAACTGCTCCTCACCTGGCGACTGGCTAACTGCGCCTCAGATATGCATTTCTGTGTGACTCTATGCTCATTAAACATTTTCTTAACAATAATAATAATAGTAACAATAATAATAGTCATACAATAATAATTGTAGGAACAATAATAATAGTCATACTAATAGTAGTACAAATAAGAAACTATTGATGGTATTGCTATATTTAGTTTATCACTAACTATCAGTGGCGTAATGAAGGGTTTCAGCACCCAGGGGCAAGGGTTGATGACTGCGCCTTCTTTTAATTTTTCTTGTTGACTTTTAATCGTTCTTGTCATAGTACTGTGTACCACTGAAAGCTAATTTTGCGCCTCTTATGGTGCTGCACCAGAGGGTGACTGCCCCCTTAGCCCCCCCCTTCTTTACACCACTGCTAACTATCGCACCTCATCACCTCAGTGCTGCCTTACCTTTCTCACCCTTACCTTTCTCACCTGTTAATACTGTACTCTCATTGACAGATCAATCTAGACGCATGTATACCTGAGTGCAGGTATGCAACTGGTATAATAAAGAATATACTTACTTGCTTACTTACTTAATTCTATGACACATTTCAGTTGGTTTCGCTATTCATCATGTTTTACCAATAAACAGTGAAACAGAGTTTGCTGATATAATTTGCAAATGGTATCTGAGACAAACAAAAATTTTTAATCAATATAAACTTATGTTAGTTGTGACTAAACAAAATTCGCAATGACCAGCTTACCTATTTGTCCTCGAGGTATCACCTGCTCCCTCAGGGTGACAGGTGGTCCAGCTCCCATTTCATTTTCGGCATAAACTCGGAAAAGGTAGGATGTTCCGTCTTTAAGTCCTTCAATGCAGGCAACGAGGATCTCGCTCGAGTCCACTTTCTTCACTCGAACCCATGCGTCCGGTTTCCCGGCCTCACGGCATTCGATGATGTAGCTGAAGATTCTGGAACCACCGTCACGCTCTGGTGAAAGCCACGATAGGGTCACGCTGTCCTCTGTCACGCCAACGATTTCGAGTAAAATTGGAGCCGATGGCTTCACTGCAAAACGTTGAAACCAAATGTGTAAAAAAATTCAGACAAGGAAATAAAATTCAGTTATGGAATTTTCTGAATTTTAGTTATGAAATTTTCTTAACGACTTTCAGAACAACAAGCTATAAAGTTTATAGTAAAGTTTTGACAAGCAATAGATTTTAAAATAATTATTGCTAGCCTATTCTGAGCACAACATTGGCAAGTTAGTTCGGCAGGACGTTCCTTCTGAAGAAAATCCTCAATTGTTTTCTCCCACACCCCCTTAACCACACTGTACTAAATGGCCACTCAGTGACTGTCCAGTATGACTGTACTAAGTGAAACACTAACCATGGCTACATATGCCCAAGCGTTTTTCTCGCATATATAAACCAGACACCAGGATTCGGGGGTAAAAAATTTCAAAACTGAATAAATGTAATGAATAAATTTACAGATGAAAAACCAGAAAGACTAAAAGATCAAATGGTGAGGTGACTTACAGACGACAGGTTTTGGAATGACTGAAGTTGTCAGGGTACAGGCAGGTCCAGCACCATCTGGGTTCTCTGCCCTCACCCTAAAGGTATATTCGTAGCCCTGAATCAAGTTGGTCAGGGTCCAAGAGGTGCGCATCGGATCGGTGTAGGCAGCGACGTGCCACCTGGCCGACTTGCCATCTTGTTGTTCTAGGATGTAGCCAGACAATGGAACCCCACCGGTGTCCTTTGGAGCATCCCACTTTATGGTTACAGAGTCACGGGTCACGTACTCCACTTTGAGATTACCTGGAGCGGCTGGCAAGCCTACAGAAAAACAAAGAACATTGTCCCAAACTGATATAGTATCGAAACAGTAAATAATGTCATATTCTCTGTACTGTAGGCCTACTTCAATTTTATTTCTTTAAATCATACACAGAAAATGAAAGAATATAGTTACTAAAATTAATCAACTTAAAGTTCATTTTCCTTGAATTTCTAAAAATTACTGTTTGTAAATCCTGTAAACATTACACTATCATCGCATTAGTCAGCATGTTTATTTTCACTACCATAGTATAAAGTTCTGCTAGAGAAAGAGCTAATTTCTGTGAGCAAAGAAAACAAGGGCAACACTTTAATACATCTTTCATATTAGTTTATTGCAGCAATTAAACTCAACAAACAAATTTGGAAACACGTTTAACACTCTCTATTACCTTTGAAAGCAAGGCAACCAAAATCCACTAGAAGTAACCAGCCAGTTCCAACCAGAAATAGTTGAAGATAAAATTTTTAACACATGTCTACGTTGAACGGCAGAGTCGTAATGACCGCAAGAGACTTACTTTTTGGCTTCATTGGTCGAACCGGTTCAACAAATTCTCGATAGAATCCAACGCCTTCTTCATTTTCAGCTGCCACTCTGAAGTAGTAGGATGAGCTCGAAGCAAGGTTCTGTATCTGGTAGACAGTTGTTCGGTTGCTGACGCTCGACACTGGAACCCAGTACTGACTCTGAGGCTCACGTTTTTCGATGACGTACCTCGTGATCGGCCTTCCACCATCCATGCTCGGTGGAGTCCATTCGATGGTGATGGAGTCTTCGGATATTCCGATCAGGCGGACAGAAACTGGAGCACCCGGTATTGCTAATAAGGAAACACGGCACTTTGTAACATACTGATGCAAAACTGGAATGCTTTCATATAAAAGAGACAGACAGAATAATAATAATAATAATATTCGTTTATTAATTCAAAGTGATAAGTACACAGTAGAAGAGTCAGATCATTCAGATGTAATAATAATAATAATAATAATAATAATAATAATAATAATAATAATAGTTTATTAATTCAAAGTGACAAGTACGCAGCAAGATATAGTAGTAACAGATGATAATAAGTTAAACAGGAGTCGAATTTAACTGCATGGCAGCCTGCAAGACGCCCATCTGTCCTATTGCTCATTTTACAGTCTAAGACTAATTGCTCATTTTATTAAATGACCAACATTAGGATTCATGACTCTGGGAGGTTAGAAGAATCTTTTGGTTAAAGCACAGAGAGATGAATGAATATTCATGATCTCTTTAATATTCAGTCATGTTCTGCGTAAAAGCAGTTTACTTACTGTAGGGTGACTTTGCCTCAACGGCATTCCTGCTTTCCAGCGGCTGACTCCTTCCGTGAACATTTTCGGCAATCACTCGGTAAAGGTACTGATGACCTTCCAGCAAATGCGTGACAGAGAACTCATAGATGTATGCTTTGACCTTGTCGATACGCGTCCAGCTTCCGAAGCCGAGCGTCGTGTCTTGCTTTTCGATGATGTACGCCGTGATCGGGGAATCTCCGTCCATATACGGCGGTTGCCAGGCAACCTTCATCGAGTTCTTTTGCACTTCACTAACGACGAGTGGACCGCGAGGGGCAGATGGAACTTCTGCAGCAAATTAAATCACGTAATGGTCAAGAATTACGTATTTACTAGAAAGGAAATAAAGTATTAAGCAGTTAACAGCTAGTAACTCATAATTACACATCTACATAATTGAATGGACGTGATATGGTAGTGCTTGGTGAGATGAGAGAGAGCAGAGAATAAGCTGTGAATAAGCTGGTTCCCGCGACTTCGTTTTTTTGGGGCACTGAAGAAATCTCCAGATTACGATTACAATAAAATTCTGAATCAATTTAATCCATTTTCATGCATAGTAGCTCAACTGAATATGACATGAAAATAATTTATATAAGATATGTATTTGCTAAGATTCTTACAAGAAATTACATTAGCATGTTAAGACTTGTTATGTGTTAACACTCTTATGTAGTTCCTTGTAAAAAGCTTAATGAAAAAGCTGAAAAAGTTTTGCAGGAGGTAAACCCAGTGCAGGAGGTATATACAGTGTATATACTGTGTATATACTGTCCGGAAACTCCTGAAGGTGACTGAAATAGCACTGGGTTTACCTCCTGCAAAACTACTCAAATTTCATTGAATCCGTTTTTCGTAAGTGCACTGAGCAGAATTATAATTGAAAATTATAAGACTTTCTTCATAATAAGGAAACTAGAAATAACAAAGCAAATAAATTATCAGTTACAGAATTTCTGATTTCCAGTGAGAAGGAGAAAACGTTGTTAGGTCAAAATATACAACGATTGTAGTTTAAAAAATTTCTCAAACTCTCAGTAATGTTCAACTCAATACCTGTCTGTATTGACAATACAAGTACAATGCATTAAACTACTTTTATGAAGAAAGTACATGCATTTATCTGTTACTGCTTTCATGAAAACTCCAGGTACTTATCATCTTTACTGACCTGCGTATTTGACAGGCTTCATTGCCGAGTCAATCTCAAGTGGTTCGCTCTCTCCGAATTCGTTCACGGCAAAAATCCTGAAAAGATAATCTTGACTCTCTCGTAGGCCGCGGACGGTTGCATTCCTGGTATAACCATCTACAGTGGCTGCACGCTGCCAGTACATTGCATCCAGGTCCTTGTATTCAATCACATAGGATGTTATTCGAATGCCTCCATCATCAAATGGCGCATTCCATTCAAGTGCCACTGAATCGGTCGTCACCTTGCGCACCCTCAGCCGACCAGATGGTGGTGAAGGTTTACCTGCCCAGGCAAAATCAAAGAATCCAATCAAATGACGTGAAATGAAATTTAGTATTTTTATAACCATAAGACTAATAATCATCTGTGCAACTGCAAATATAATAACTCTAAAAGTAGTGGTAATTCTCTGAATAACGAACGGCATCCATATTAGTAAAAAAATTGTGATAATTAACAACTATAATTCACTATCATCATAATTACTAAATAATTATTTTAGACATCGAATGGTTACTGTTTAGTAGTATAGTGATACATCATTAAAGAAAGTTGAATAAAATTTGGGCTCAACATGCCTGACTATAATAACATCTGAATTCAGGTCATAATGAGTTCAATTGTGAAGCAAAATAAGGAATCTGTAGTGCACAAAGCATGTTAAGGGGCAATAAAATTGTCCTTCTTCTTAATCATCTTATTATTATTATTATGTTTTTTGCCTGAGGTAGGAATAATCCCTCAGGGCTATAGAAGCAAATCCAATTATTATTATTATTATTATTATTATTATTATTATTATTATTATTATCATTATTATTATTAATGCAAATTATATCCTCACAGTCTCAGAAGTCTAATCTAAAAAGACATCTAGGCAAACACCTAATAGAGCCTCTGATTGGTGTGCACTGTGAGAGGTGCTTTATAAATCTTTATATACAATACAATACAATACAACACAACAGACAGACTTACCAGTTGGCCTACGTGGAATCACAGGTTGTTCGAGAGTTAAGGGAATGCCTATGCCTTCGATGTTCTCTGCAAAAACTCGGAACATGTACTCTGTGCTTTCCATGAGGTTAGTCACAGTGTACGACGTCGTATGAGGTTTAACCCGAGCAACACGGAACCATGTTGGTGACGTTTTCTCTTTGCGCTCAATGACGTATGCACTGACTGCAGCGCCACCATCTGACATCGGTGGCAACCAGGATAACGTGACACTGTTCTTGGTGACATCACTGATGTCCAGAGGCCCAGCTGGTGTTGTTGGCTTATCTGCAGGAAACAAAGTTAACAAATGGATTAAACTTCTATCAGTTGATAACCGACAGTAGTGAACACTGAATGACTATTTCTGAAATACAGTAAAAAAAATCTGAGAAAAATATAGAAAAGAATTGTAGATTTTATAGAGTGTAGACAGTTAATATGCTGCACATTACCTGTTGAATTTGCATACATACATCAAATAAACTATGAGAAGCAAAGGAAATGGCACTACAAAAGGCTCCTCTGTTACAATGGAATTCATACTTCATACATATTCAACTATAAAACTTACATAGAGGCCAGTCAACCATCAACAAGTATTGAAATATAACAAAAAGCACCAAAATTATTCTTAATGCAGTAAGAAATGACTCTTCAGTTTCAAAATCTATGAAAAATTTAAATCGTTTCTACTGACCGTAAAGCAGTTTCGGTATGAAAGATCTGTCGAGGGTGAGAGGCTGCGAGGCGCCCATTCCGTTTTCTGCAATGACACGGAAGTAGTAGTCTGTTCCAGGCCGGAGACCTCTAACGATGTATGATGTTTCGCTAGCATCAACATTTCCAACCACATCCCAGTTCGTTCGCATCGCTTCCCGCTTCTCTATGCGGTAGCTGGAGATGGACCCATCTCCCTCCGGATGCATCCAGGAAAGACTCACGGAATCGTGGCTAAATGCGTTGATGGTGAGCGGACCAACCGGAGCAATCGGTTTGCTGACTGCCTTCCTCGGCGTCACCTGCCTTGCGGTTTCGATCGCGTCACCCCTTCCGACTTTGTTGATGGCATATACTCCAAAGTAATGTGCACGGCCCTCCTTCAGCCTGCTGACAGTGAACGACGTTGTGCTGCTGCCTACTCTGCCGACCTCCTCCCACATGTCGACCGGAAGCTGCTTTTTCAGTATGACGTACTTTGTTATTTCTGAGCCACCGTCGCTGTATGGATGATACCACTGGAGGGTCACGCTGTCACTTGTGACGCGATCCACTTTGAGCATGTTGGGAGCAGACGGCGGTTGGCTGGCCTTTGGCAGAGCGATGAAGTCTGACAAGAGCGGCTGGCTTTCGCCCTCCTGGTTTTTCGCGATGATTCGGATCACATATTCGGTACCTTCCTTGAGGTTGGTAAGCGTGTACGTTGGGCTCATTGCACTGATTGTTGCTGCTCTTCGCCAGTAGGCTCGGCTGCTTTCACGGATTTCGATGATATAGTTTGAGAGGGGCAAGCCACCGGTGTTATCCGGAGGATGCCATCTTAACTCGGCCGAGTCTGATGTTACTTTGAAGATGCTGACTGGTCCCCTTGGAGGGGATGGTGGTTGGTACTGGCTACCTACTGTGATCGGCACTTCTGGCTGTATCGGCTCACCGTATCCCAGCTGACTGATCGGACGCACACGGAACATGTATTCTCTTCCCGACAGCAGTCCTGGAATTTCATAGGACGTGACCTTGGATGGGACCTTGTGCACCGGTGCCCAGTAGTCTTTCTTGACATCCCTCTTTTCAATCAGGTATCCAGTTAACGAACCTTCATCATAACCGGGCGTTTCCCATTCCAGAGTAACGGAATCTCGCCTTACTCTGCCATATCGGGCAACCGATGGAGCTCTTGGTGGATGAATAGGTTGGCTTGGAACCACGCTATCTGACTGCAACGGTTGGCTCAGCCCACGAGCGTTTTCGGCAAAGACACGGAAGAAGTAGTTGTTGCCCTCTACCAGTCCAGCGATGGTAAACTTGGTGTCTCTGGATGATGTATAGCCAACCTTTTTCCAGGATCCACCACTTTCGCTCATTTCGATGATGTACCCTTTGACGGGCGAGCCGCCATCGTGAAGTGGAGGTCGCCATTCGATCTCAAGAGAGTGTGCACTCACTTTCGTTACAATGATTGGACCAATCGGACGATATGGCAGTTCTGTTTAACAATTAACAAATAAGAAATAATGAGAAAGGTTCCTCATGTTGTTAATGCTATTAAAATTTAAAGAGCATAAAAAGGCATTAAATTTAAACAAGGTCAAATTTAAGAAGATTAAACAAGCATATAATGATTGGCAAATTTCAATTAAGTTGCGAGACCATACGTTCTTAGCGCTTAAAAAGTTTACATCAGTGTTAAGCCCTGCTAATGATGGAAACTGCAACTCTGCACCAAATAAAGCTGTCTCTCTCTCTCCTTCATAGACTCTATTTGTTTTTTTAATAACTTGCAGCAGCACACCCTTAGATGTGGACTCAGACAGCTGAAGTACCAGTTATTGTGACATTTAGGATCTGAAAGAAATTCATGATTCACCTCCAACGTGGGTTGTGAGCAAAGGCAAGTCGTATTCATATGGCGATGTCGTTGGTCCTTCGTACGTTTCACCAAATATCCTAAATTTGTATAGCCTGTCTTCCCTGAGGTCAGGAACAGTGTATCGAGTGAGAGTGGGTGGAAGTTTTGCCAGCCGTTCCCATCGAGGAGGTGGGTGATCAAATCGTTCGATGATGTAACTCTTCATTCTGTACTTTGGTTCCACTACGACAGGCTCCCACTCGAGTGTGACTTGGTCACGCTGGAGGTCAACGTGCCGCACGTATCCGACAGGTGGCAGAAGAGGCTCACCTCCAATGGCTGGTGAAACAAAACATTCCAACAACAAGGTGAGAATACCACACAGTAACTACACATTGTTATCAAAATGAGCATCATAATAAACAAAGTACATTGATAAATTCTAAACTTATGAAGATATTTTGCCTTGATCAGTGGCTGCATTTCTTTATTTTTTCAACCTACATAAAAGACCCAACTTTCGGCAGAACATCTCATGTTATCTAGCAGTTTTCTTTAGAATTTAAATACTGTGGCAAGGTAAGCTATTGTAAGGTTAGGCAGGACAAGATTAGGTACCGTAATGTAAAAGAATAAAGACTTCCAATAAACAGCACACAAGTTTCTCTTTCCTGTACTATTTTACAACTAATATTTGATCTATAAGTCACTGTTTTTGTCACATATTGAAGACACATTTTTCAGGTTTTTTTTGCACACAAAAATCAGTAGGCGCTTCTAGAATTAAAATTCCTCATTTAGTGTTCTGCAAATCATTGGTTACCATAAAACATAAGTTCGGAAGTGACAGCCTAGGCAGCACATACCTGAGCTTCCTGGAAGTTTTATACCGGTAGAGATGGTGCAAGGCTCGCTCACTCCCATCTCATTTTCCGAAAACACTCGGAAGTAGTATTCGGTTCCAGGGCGTAAGGTTGGAATGGTAAAGTTTGTGCGATGGCCATCAACTGTACCGGCCTGGGTCCAGTAGTTGCTCAAGCCTTCACGGCGCTCAATGATGTACGACGTGATGGGAGATCCGCCATCAGAGCGTGGCTTTGACCAGTCAAGTGTAACAGATTCAGGGTGAACATCGCTTGCTCGCAGGTTTGATGGAACACCCGGGACGTCTAAAATCCACAAATGGCTCAAGTAAGTTAATGATAAACATATCAACAGATAATCCCAATTTATTAAACATATTTTACAATAACCAGCAGTGTTGATAGAAAAGTCTCTCAGTTCCTTAAGTAATTAAGATGTAATGGCCTTCATTACAATTTTTAATTACCCGAAGCACATTAATCTCTGATTAGTTATTGTAGTAGCTAACAATAAGAGTAATTAAAATAACAGTTAAATAATACAAATTTAAAACAGCATCAGTTGTAAAATAATAAATAAATAACAGTAAATAATACAAATTTAAAACAGCATCAAACACACTTTTAAAAAGTGTTTAACTGCATAGCTTACCCATTACTTTCAGGGTGAATCGGGCCTTCGAGGTTCCACATTCATTCTTGACGACAATTTCATATTCACCCTCATCATCTCGAGTTACACGTCTGATGTTGATAACCGAGGAGAAATCGGTTGTTTCGATGCTAACATTTGACTTTCCTCTGATCTGGCTGCCATCTTTATACCAGGTGACTGTTGGTAATGGTTCACCTTCAAATCCGACGCTAATCTTTGCAAGGCCACCAACATGAGCAAACTGTTTGCTGTAGCGAGAGTCGACATCGATTCTTGGTGGTTCTGGTTAAATCAATACAAAATGCCATGTAATTTTTAGAAATAATTAATTTATGTCTGTAGATTTAAATTACTTTGTTGCATACGTAGAATAAAAAGTCAAATATCTACAAGTATATAAAAGTTTATAAAACTCTAGGAAATAAAACAGACAAAGAGGTGTTCTATAAGGTGAAGAGGAAAGATCTCTTATGGCTGCTATAAGAAAAAGACTGAGGAAGTGGATAAGTCACATGCTGAGAGGGGATTCCCTGCTGAAAGGGGATTCCCTGCTGAGAGAGGATTCCCTGCTGAGAACACTCCTGGAGGGAAACCTGGAGGGAGTGATAGATCGAGAAGAACACCTAGATGGATGCTGCTGGACTGGATGAGGGTGAATGATTCCTGTAAGCTGAAGGATCAAGAGGAGTGGCATTTGAACCTGCCCAAGGGCAGACAACTTGAAGAGAGGATGGAATGGCATATTGTAATCGTAATCGTGAAAAACACAATGAACATTCAAGAAGGAGGATCAGGATTTTCATTGCTGTGCTAAAGTTTATTGTTTTTCATCAAGCTGAGTTCCACTTTGTGGGTTTGAAAGTGACAAAACATATTTGGCAAGACAAGAACTAAACTGACCTTTTATACGAAGTGCAGCAGTTGAACTGGCGTAGCCGTAGATATTCGAAGCCTCACACGTGTACAGGCCTTTATCTGTGTCGACCACATCATGAACGGCCAGAGAGGCCACAGCATCACGATACTTCGTAAGGTATTTTCGACTATCAACCAGCTTCTGGTAATCTTTGCTCCTGAATGGCAGTAACAAGACAAATTAAAACGAATTGTACAGCAGCTCAGAATTTAATACAGCAAATTGGCCATGTTTACTCAATTCTATTGACATTGTTACTCTACTGTAAGACAACTTGAGCTTGTAGAAATAATATAAAGAATGTCTACATCTCACTGATGTATATTTAGAAGAAAAGAAGAAAAGGAGGAACTTTTTAATCAGCATGAAACATCAGCAAATTCCCATCTGTGAACTTTACTGAAGATATCATGTAAACGCAAACGAGAGTTCAGCAAAAGTAAATATTTCACATAAGTTTAACATTTGTGGCATGATTAAGAAAAAACACGATTATAACTATGCCTTTAAAATGTTGGAATATAACTGTAAAAAGTCTGACCATGTAATGTCTGGTGTAGGTTCACCCGAGACGCGGCATTCAAATTCAGCCGTGCTTCCAAGCCGAGCGAATGAGTCGGTAAGATGTTCCTGGACCAATGGACCTTTTCCTCCTGAAATGATCAATGGAATAAATAAACATAAATTAAGACATTCACAAAAAAATTAATAAATCATGAAAAACATAATATTAATTTCAATAGGGCACCAGTCATAAAAGATCTAATCATAAGTAAATACAAGTAAAAAGCAGGTTTTAGCAGAGCAACAATATGTATGCAGATGAGTAATTTTCAATTATGATTATCTAAATGAATTTGCACGAATCTCATCATTTCGTCTAAAGAAAGTGGAAAATTTGACCTCATCAACCTTCCTGCCGCTTAGCTAATGGAATCAAATTATTCCATATTAATAACAAGCACAAGTTGTAATCATAAGACAAAAACAAGTCTTACCAATGAGTTCTCGAATGATGACAGGTGTAGAGCTAGGCGATGGGTCGCTTCGTCCAGACTTGTTTTCAGCAACAACTCGGAATTCGTAAGGCGTACCTTCAATGAGGTTTGAAATCATGAAGTGAGGTTCTGAGACCTTCACGCCAATGTTGCATGCTGTCCATGAATAGTAGGAGCTGGACTTGCACTCGATGATGTAGTTGGTTACCGGACTGCCACCATCGTTTCGTGGAGGTGACCAGGACAGGTTGACTGAGTTACGGGTCATTGCTGTGACAATTGGCTTGCCTGGTGGCCATGGCTTGTCTACAACAAAAATCCTTTGTAATTGTAACTGAACATTTATATAGCACCGCTCAAAAAGCAAAAAGAAAGGCGCTCTCTGTGCTAGCCTATATATTGTAAAATGTTTCTTTAGTAACATCTTGTCATCATCATCATCATTTTACTATATTGCGATACCTTACGTTACACTAGTTCATAGATGGCCATTTCTAAAGCTAACCAAATGTCTTTTAGCAAGAACTCATCCAACTGTTTTGAAAAAGGGAAATTCAACATTACAAAAAAGATACATTACACATCACTATGTTATGTTACAGATTATTAGCCCACAGATGGACATGCCTAAAACTTACCAAATGTGTCTTTAGCAGAGACTGGTCCAACCACTTTGCTGAACACGCCCTCTCCAGCTTCATTTTCAGCCGCTACACGGTACTCATATTCGTATCCATCGTGTACATTGACGTCAGTGAAGAATGTGTCAATGATGGGGCCTCTTGTTAGACGTAGGTACCGGCTGCTGAAACCCTGGCTTCGTTCGACGACATAGCCTCGGACTGGTGCCCCGCCATCACTACGAGGAGGCTGCCACTGGATGACAATAGCAGTTCGAGACGTCTCGGCAATTTCAACGTTTCGTGGAGCTTCAGGAGTGTCTGCAATTTAAACACTTCATATAATCCAGTATGCTCTGATCTATAGCAAGGTCATCATAAATAAGGAAAGCATCTTTAACTTTTACTCTGAATTGACATCAAAGTTTATAGTGGGATTTGATGGGCCAGACTTCTATTTTCATGATGGACTTGTTTAGGAAACTATCGTTTGTGTCATTATCTCAATACAGTTTGTATGGTGTCATCACATGGATTAACTGATTTCTTCCTAAAGTATTTAGTTTATCTGAATGATCATATGCAAATTGTGGGATTTTCTGTTAAAAAAACATTTATGACAGAATTTAAAAAGTCCCATCAGCTAATATCATAGTATTTATTTAAAATTAAAAGATTAGCCTAAACTCATATTCACACTGGGAGCTAAAACTCACAGCAACATAAAAACAAGAACAACAGTGAGAAAGTGAAAGCAGAGATTAAAATGTGAACCAAAAGATGGCCACCTACCATAAGGACTCTTCACTTCGACAGCCTGTAAAGTCTCGAGTGGTCTTCCAGTTCCAACTGCATTCTCAGCCATAACTCGGAAGTAGTACTTGTTGCCTTCGAGTAGTTTTGGAATCTTGAAGTCATGCGTGTAGGCGTCGGTTGATCCAACCGTGACCCATCCACCTCTGGTGGCATCACTGCGCTCAATTACATAGCCGGTCACTGGCATGCCACCGTCATGGTCTGGTGCCTCCCACGAGAGTGACACAGCGTCTCGCTGGATGCTGATCAGCCGCAAGTTGGATGGCATAGATGGAACAGCTGAAATATGTGTGAAAGAACTGTAATACACAGCGTCTAATGAAATAATATTCCGACTGTTATTCACGAGTAAAGCAAAACAAATGGTGTCGTAAAAGTCTGAAGACAATTATGGTGAGATTAGATCTACACCAAATCAAAAAAGTGTAAAAAATTATATTTCAATAAAAGTGAATAATGAAACATCTGTGGAGACATTTCAATTACAGCTCCTGACCTATCTTTTTAAACAATCATGTGACTGTCACTAGCTTTTTGAACTCATGTACAGTGCCAGTTTCTGCTTACATTTAACAACCACATCAAATCCGTATCTTGCACTTCCAGCAATGTTGTCAACGGCCGCTTCATATTTTCCACCTTCATCGCTCTCGATTCCAAGTATCGTGAGGGTGGAATAGTTGTCTCCAGAATCGATGTGGACATGGCCAGGTCGGAGGCTGAGTGGAACTCCCTGGCGGTACCAGGTCGTCTTTGGTCTTGGAATGCCGGAATAGTTAATTGGCAAGATGAGTGTTGAACCACATTTGATTTCTTGTGGAAACTTGTAGCGATGATCAACATCAAGTACAGGCGGAACTGAAAAAATTTAATTTAACAAATTACTTACGATACACATACTTATTCATTATTTCATAAATTATTTATGACATACATGTATATTCATTTATTTATTATTATTAATCAGATAATAATATCATGCTAATTTATGAATTCATCCTAAAAACAAAGGTAGCGGGAAAACAATAAGTACTCGATTGTGTGTCAATGAAATAAATGAAAGTGAAGGCTGCCTCAAAGTTGATGGTAGTGAATTCCATCAGTTGTGGAGCCTGCAAGCCCATATGTGTGCTACTGCTATGACTTCAATGTTAGCAATCATACCATTAACCACCAGGGTTCCAGTGCTCTCAACCCTGCCATGTTGATTGTAGGCTTCACACGTGTAGTTGCCGGCATCTGCTTGTTCGACGTTTGAAATAGTCAGAGCGGCAAAATTGTCGTCAGTGGTTATACGGTGTCGTGGGGTCTTGTAGATCTCTCTGCCATCTTTAAACCTTTTAATTCAAAACAGTTAATTAGAGTTTTCAGTTGCTAAGAGAAGCAGAAGAAATAACTGGCACTTAAACAGTTACTAATAATAATGTATTCAGGTAAAATGCTGTGTGAATCCAAACCACAGAGGCCAGGTTAACATAGCTTGTATATGATCAGCACAGAGGATTTAACAAAAGTCTATTCACAGTACAGCATAGTAATGTAAGGTCATATTAACCATATGTTGCAAATATGACATGGAACATTGTTACGGGAGCAGTAGCTGAATGTGGGGCACAGTAGCCAAGTGGAAAGAGTGCTTGGCCTGTTATACGGAGAGTATGGGTTCAATCCTCCACTCAGGCGGTCACTGTGTAAGGACCTTGAGCAAGTCCTTCACACACAACTGCTCAGCATCATCGCTGTTCTGTTGTATGGTCGTGTGCGTACTTCTGAACTTTGGAAGGTGGGCAATATCAAATACAGTTGTATTGTATTGTATTGTATTGTTACATTCTGTATAAACATATATTATGCAATATACTAAAATAAACATGTACCTAGTAACAATCTTTTTTCTATGTCATTTCTGATTTGTTAAAAAAGAAACTTACGAAATGGGGTTTACATTAAAAGAAACCTTTTCAAGGCCTCAAAATAACCACTCCATTAATTAGAAATCAGAGCCAACCAAAGAAATAAGAAGACTACTGGTATTCTAAGCTCATTAGATGCATTCAATAATCCCTAAACTATAATAACTACAAATATGGCAAAAGTCAAACAAGAGAATACTTGCCATCTGACTTCAGCCTTTGGTTTTCCGAGAGAAACATCGCATTCAAGTTTGACTGTCTGGCCTGCGTTGGAACTGAGGCTGTTTACATGTGAAAGAATGGATGGTTCTCTTCCATGCACTGCGGAAACAAAGCGAAAACAACATCAATTAGAATGTAAGAAAATTACTATATTCCATATATTTTAGTGCTTAAAGAACTGGTTATGATAACACTGACATGAAGATGCACTCATCCTACACTAAGAACACTGTGGACTCATTAACTTAAAGTTGTTTGGGGATGAATTGCCTTATAATACTACAAGTAAACCAGGCTGCATGTAAAACATGAAAGTGCTGAAAGTCAATATTTAATGCTATACTGAAGATCATGTACAGTGCACATTAAGCAATAGGGCAGTGTTAAGCTACTTTGGGGAACACAACACCACTTCGTGCTAAGCAGAATGACACATAAATTGGAAGCATGCAAACGAGTACAAACTGTATATTCACGGTAGCACATAAGCTTCATAGGTGTTTTATTTAGTCACCAATCACTCCCGAATCCATAAAAATGAAGAGTTCTAGCTCTCTAATGAAACAGGGCTTTTGAAATCTGCTTTTATCTTGTGGATGTTATTATTGTTTTTTAACTTCTATCATAGCAGTGCCTAATGCACGTGGCACCAACCGACGGTGCGCCATACGTAATCACTGCAATATCGAGAAGATCACTCCACTAAGACACAGAGGTTTGAAAGGTTATCCTAGCCAGATACCCATAATGATGACAACCTATATAAATATATATATGATTGTGTGTGTGTATATATATATATATATATACATGTATCTGTATATATGTGCATATATTTATATATAATAATACATTAATACATGCTTCTTTGGCATAAGCATAAGATTTTATTAGCAGAGCTTTAAAAGTAACCTTGTGGATCGAGAGCTCTAACGGGCATTGACAGTTCAGAGTACGGTCCAATTCCACCTCTGTTTTCTGCAGCCACTCGGAATTCGTAGTCAAGGTCACTGTGAAGTCCGGTCACACGGTACGACGTGTCCAGTATCCGTTCTCCTTCGTTGGCTCGGATCCACTTGAATCCATCCGCAACCTTGTACTCTATGACGTATGTTCGGATGTCATCTCCGCCGTCAGATGTCGGAGGCAACCAAGACAGTTTGCATGACCTGCGAGTGACATCAGAGATCTGTGGCAGACCAGGGGCTCCCGGTTTGTCCCATGGATCCTTTGCTAGGATTGCTGCTGATGGTGTGCTTGGTTCGCTCAGTCCGATCCTGTTCTCGGCAAAGACGCGGTACTGGTAGGACTGACCGTCCATCAACCCGGTGACGTGGTGTCTTGTTCCAGATACCGGAGTGGTCGTGAGTCGCAACCAGGTGGGACGCACAAGCAGCCTCTGTTCGATGTGGTAACCGGTGATCGGGGAACCTCCATCGCTAGATGGTGATGACCAGGACAGGACGCAGGAGTCATGGTAGATGTCACTAGCATGCACACCGCTTGGTGGAGTCGGCACATCTAAAAAATAAACCAATCACCAAATAACATCTGCAATATATCGCAAATGGAAAGTGAAACTGAGGCTGATGCCTCTAATGCATCCTCAATGAGTAAATCAATAATATTTAATATTAATTTCAAGAAGAAAATTCAATGAGGTAATACAAAATATATATTAATGCAAATGAAAAAAACAATGACACTTATCACCACAGTAATAATGATCACAAGAACCAAGTTATCTACAATGATAACTGTTACAATTATAATAACAGTCATGATAAATAAAACCTATGACAGTAATAATATTACATTATGTAATAAATAATAATAATAATAATATTATTAACTTTATTGAAGCGCCTAACAAATGCACTGCACTGTACATTTACATGTTATGCAATTGAAACAATTCACAAGAACACAAATGACAGAAGACATAAATCTTAACTACTAACAGAACAGACAGCCTGCAATACACGGCGCTAATAGCAGCCTTCAAAGTATGTCCGCCCTATGGGACTCGAACTCGGTACCTCTCGCTCTCTATGCCAGCGTGTTATCCAATGCGTTATCGGGCCCCCCAATAATGATAATGAATTTGTTAAATCTCATCAAAACGAGTCAAGAAAATTGAGGCAGAAAGAAACAACATTAACTTCAAGTCAGACAATGAGTGAGTAAATAATCATTAGTCTATGCCATCTGATGCAAATAACAGCCTCATCACTCACAGTGTGGACTCTTGGCTGCAATTGCTCGACTGAGTTCTTCCGGTGCACCGGTTCCCACTTTGTTCACCGCACTGACTCGGAAGACGTACTGGACACCCTCGCTCAGATTGGGTACCGTGATGGTTGTGTCTGGTGTGGTAGCAACAGGTTGCCACGTCATGCGCAGGGCTTCACGCTTCTCCACGATGTAGCTTGTCACGTCGCTTCCACCATTGTCCGAGGGTGACAACCATGTAAGGGTAACACTGTCCTCTGTCACTACAGTGGCTCTCAGGTCTCGAGGTGGTCCAGGTTTATCTGAAGGGCACACAATCAATCGATCCATATAAATACACATAATTTTATGAACTCAGTGTGGAAAGTTAGACATAAAGCTGGTACCTGCAGACAGCATTTATAGTGTATAACTGAGGCAGTGAACAAGGTAATCATTCTAAAAGTCACATCTGGTGTGGAATTAATGAGAAATTAGCTGTTTTTAAACCAAGAAAAAGAATTAATTGAGCGATGTTTTAAAGCTAATATGCCTTGCTGCCTTTGGGGATCATTTTTAGTGAACCAGAAAACAAGCAGCAACAATTAAATTTTATGGTAACAACAGATTATGAATACAACCATTGTTACAATTACTAGAAAACCTTTGCAGAAGCTAAAAACACAGTAAGAAAGTGACATACCTAAGACGATGACCTTGACGGTGAGATTGGAAGTGCCGAACTGGTTGTCTAAGGTGAGCGAGTAAGTTCCAGCATCACTGCGTTCCGCTCGGCTGATGACGAGCGACGTCAGATTGTGGATTGTTTCCACGCGAACTCTTCTGTTTTCCCGGAGGATCTGACCGTTGAACCACCAGGTCACCTTTGGCTGAGGGCTGCCAGAAAATGGTACCTCCACAGCAGCGGATGTGCCAGCCTTGAGGATCAACGGCTGGAGGTATTTGTCCATGACCTTGAACTCAGGACCTGCTTCAACATCCAGCCTAGCCTCTGACCTGTGACCTTTGACTACGATGGCATAGTCACCTGCATCACGATCGTCCACATCGCGTACGGTCAGCCTGTAGTTGCGGCCGGCAACTCCGATGTCGTACTTGGGGCTTGGGTGAAGGTCAAATCCATCCTTGAGCCACTGAGCACGTGTGTCAGGCTTTGTGACCTCGCATTCGAATGTTGCTGGCTCACCTAACTTGCAGACCTTGACATCCCTGAGTGGTACCGTGAACTGGACTGGTTCAACTGGAACAGGTAAATACAATTGAAAAATGTACATCTGTAACTAACTTCTTACCATCATCATCATTGTTGCCACTGTTTTTACTATTGTCATAACCACCACCATCATCATCATTTTACCATCGTCGTCGTCGTCGTCGCCGTCGCCATCATCATCATCATCATCATCATCATCATCATCATCATCATCATCATCATCATTCACTATCAAAATAAGCTTACAACAGTTGATCACCTAGAAATCACCTACAATGCACTATTTATCTAACAAAATTAGCATCAGACATCAGAAAGAGAACATATGCCATCCGTTATGCCCAAAAATCTCTCTAGTTTGAGGAGACGTCTAACATTCTTTTAATGAAATATTCTGACTTATCTATGTCACAAAAAAACTGGTCAATATTTTGAAAATGACATAAATTACACTGCACAAAATCTTATAATCTAGCACAGAGATTAAACATAGTTCACACCCACAATTTTGCTGATAGTTTCCTCACTAATTCACTGATTAACTTATTGTACTGAATAAGATAAGAAAGATATTTGTACCATATTTGGCCGAGCGAGACGCAGCCGATGGAACGCTGACTCCGGCCTTGTTTTCGGCAAGAACCCTGAACTCATAGTCAGTGTCAGGCAGTAAACCAGTTACTGTGTACGATGTATCAGTGACCTTTTCTGAGGGGTTTGCCAGGTCCCATCTGTACGCTCCAAGGGATCTCATCTCGACTCGGTAGTTGGTGATTGGAGCACCTCCATCAGCCACTGGTCTTGTCCAGCGCAGAGATGCTCTGTCCTTTGTGACTGATACGATGTCTAGTTTTCCCGGAGGACTTGGTTTGTCTGTTAACACGACACGACACATACATCAGAGGTAAATTTTCATCAACTGTAACTCCATAATAGCAAACTCCCAGTGCAATAGGATAATGAAATGGCACTTAATTCCTTAACAAAAGGTCTTGAGCTGGTAAAGGGATGAGTCACAGCAATTCACCAACTCACACTGATAGTGGTTTAGTCCAAATAATTAACAGCCTTTTAATCAAAAAACAAAGAAAACTTTTGCATGATTGGTCCTCTTATACTCAAGGTTTACACATATCATGGTGACCAACTGAAATCCAGAATGTTGCTTACATCTTAAATTTGTATATTAAATTAAATCGAGTGTTGGTTCCAAATTTGCCAGCAGTTTTATGGTTACAACTTTCCTGCACCATGAACCCTGCACAAAAACAGAAGAAGTAATTTAAGAATATTCAGTATAGAAATTGACGAAAATGAAAGGTCTCATAAAAAAGAGTGGTTGATCATTTCACACAATTGTATTAATGGTTGACCAACCAAATGGATCTTTGACTTTGGTCATCGGTGTGGAGGTTGACGGTTTGCTGTAGCCAGCTTCATTGACTGCAACAATCCTGAACTCCAATTCATCTCCCTCAAGCAGATCACCGAGGGTGTAGTTGGTGCCCTTGACTGGAGTTCGATTGACCTTGCTCCACCTTGGGTTGTACGGCGTACGGCTCTCGATGATATAACCAATGATGTGGCTACCACCGTCCTTCAGTGGCTCTGACCAAGACAGGTTCAGTGAGCTTCTTGTGATGTCGCTCACTTTTGGATTGCGGGGTGACTCTGGTTCACCTGGAGTGCGAGAGAAACACACAAACATCCACTTCCAGTTTAATGCATTCAAATGGTACATGTGTTTTAGCTCAGAAATTAAACTATGGTAATGAATCACCTACCTCGATCATCCTCAGCTGCCTACTCGAAATTGTACGCTGTTGGTGAGGATCTGTGCATATGTGAGAGTAATGACCGGTTCATTTATCTGATAACTGTTTTCTTACAGGCGAACTTGCTGTTCTTAATGAACTTAATACCACTTAGGCTTTACTTTATTAAGCGCCACTATCTAATGACCAAGCATAAATCGATGGTGTTGTGACTGAAGGACTTGCTCAAGGTCCCTACACAGTAACCATCTCAGACAATTCTGTACACTTCTGAGTTAAAAGGCGAGCACTCTAACCAAGCAGATACCATGTCCCAACCAGAGCAACACTTTTTGGAGGTACTTAGGATTCCCATACATTAAGTGTCTCTGAACTTAGATACAAACCAGAGCATAAATGGCATCAAATCATAACAAAATTTTCAGGACACAAAATGTCACAATCTGCATATCCTTGCTATCCTATGATAATTGCTTCATCCAAAAAAATTCAGTCAGATAACATACTAAAAATGAATATTTCTGTATTAAACAATCCATACTGATATTATTACTTCTGTAGCTCCAATACCATACAGCACAAGGCATCACTCAGTGGTTTGCAACATCAAAGTTCCAACTTCCAACATAACCTCTTAACTAATATTTTCCATACTTAATAGCATAGAACAGGCATACGTACTGAACGGAGCCTTGGCAGTAATAGACTTATCCAGCTCCACGTAATCACTCAGTCCAACTGAATTTTCCGCCGCCACTCGGAAGAAGTAGTCGCATCCTTCCCAGAGTTTAGGGACGAGGGCGCGGGTGGTTTCCGGTGTCGTATGCACAATTCCAATCCAGTTGTTACGTGAGGCATCTCTCTTCTCGATGACGTAGGACGTTATTGGTGCACCACCATCATTAAGCGATCGATCCCAGGACAATCCGATTGAATCCTTGTTCACTTCAGTCACCTGAAGGTTTCTGGGAGCTGCTGGTTTATCTGCAAGTAAAATAAATACAATAAAATGTTCAATTTTTTTATTAGTTTGATTGAATACAAAGTAAATAATTACCAGGTATGTATGTATAATGAAAGTAAGAAACTGAAACTTCAATCATGAAGATTGACTGATGTAGAAAGGAAACAATTTCAAACAATTAAATGAGTAAATTGTGCAAATTTATGCAGTTGACTACATTGTCAGGTAGCAAAAACAATCGCCTGAAGCATATAATTGAAACAAATATTCTACAAAATATCCCTTTAATGAGTAGCAAAATGCATTTTTATTTCCCATCCAAAACAATTATCAAGTAACTCACCCAGCTCTCTCATGCACATAGTACTATGTACTCTATTGCATGACCAGATATGCTTAATCAGACACTGACTACCTGGCTCACATAATTATTATTAATTAGCAACTTCTAACGTGCTGGTGTCTAATACACAAGGCACAAATTAAATGACAATTAATTAGAGACATCTATCAATGCATGAGTATAAGTTTCAGTGAAATGTAACATAATGGCGAAATTTCTATATTCCATTACAAAAAACAGTCAAGTTTATCTAAGACAGTAATGAAGTATAAATTCAGTTGCGTCATTACAACCTACAACCATAAACAGAAATATTCTACCTTTCACTCCTGCTGTAAACTCTGCTGTCTGGCTTCCCGCCTTGTTTGTCACCTTGACCTTGTAAATACCAGCATCATTCGGAGTCATTGGCTTGATCGTGAGGTTCGTGTGTGAGACGTCCGCTGTCTTTGCGACTCTTCCAGATGCAGCGAGTGGTAGATCGTTGAAGAACCACTCCACCGTAGCATTCGGAACAGCAGTGAAGTTGACATCGATGATGAAACTTGCACCAGCTCGAATGGACTGAGGAGATTTCAAACGACTGTCATAATCCAAGACTGGCAGCTCTAAGAAAACAATCAGCAAATGGGTAAAGGAAAATCCAAATGCCTGATACAGTAGAAAAAAACTTAGTGGATACTATTATGCACTACAAATTGTACAACTCACCTGGTCGTCATTTATAGGCATCACGTTAGACTACTTGAAACTAAAGTAATAGCATTTCATAGCTGAAATTTTAACACACTGGGTAAATTAGCTCAGGTGGTTGCTTATTGCTGTTGATAAGACAGTTATTGGCAGGTGCAGTGAGAGTTAATCAATGTTGAGTCTGGTTTTTATTCTGATTTTATCTTATAATGCAAAAATCTTATAACGCAAGAGTTAAATGTGACCAATCGAAAGAAAATGACAATTGGAAAACATACTGTAAACGGAAAGGTTTCCAGTGGATTCGATTCTTCCCAGACGATTTGCAACTTCACAGCGGTAGCGTCCAGTGTCCAAAGGCTCCGTGTCTTTGATGACTAAAGACGCCTTGTTATCCCAGAAGAACATTTCATACTTCTTACTCTGATAGACTTCCTTGGCCTCTTTGAACCTAGTAATACCACATTCAGTCACATATTCACATATTCAGTCCATGAAACACAGCATGGCATCAATGCATAGTGAAATTCTTTTTCAAAGTTTTATTAAATGAAACAGAATTCATTCCTAGGCTAATTACAAACGATCTATAATCTACATATATCTATATATTATCATCAATATTATTCATAGGAATATTTTTGATGTGTGCAAGTCACACAGGGATGTAAATCTAGGCACAGTCAGTCACCAGGTGAAATGCAGTTTAAAATCCAGATGTTCGTAAGCTAGTGAGAAACAGTGACCTTTGCCATATATAAACATCACATATCAAACAGTGCTTGTGAATAAGCTGGTGTCCGTGCTTAGCTTAGTAGTGCTTTAGAAATTTGGAGTTTATGATTATGATTAATATATAGATATGATATATATACATAATACATATGCTAGATAGTGAAGACCTAGAAAGTCTATTGAAATTGTTGTCAATAGCCAAGTGATATGTTTTGGATTGCAAATGCAAGTCAGACTGCATGTGAGATAATATTAATGCAGACTGGAGTTTCATATAATCCGAAATTACAAGAGTCAGACATTTTACCATCTGATTTCAGCATCCGAAGTTCCTTGTTTTATGCCACACTCGAGAGTTGCAACTTCTGGTGAGATGACTGTCACATCCGTAACACCACTTAGCAGTTTTGGTGGATCACCAACTGCAACATTTTCACATACAATATCTTAACACCGGCAAACCAAAAACCTCTTCATTTTCTGTCGTTTTCCTTTTCTCAATCATCTGAGTTTACAGTGTACTCTTGGCTGTACTTGTAACATAAATTTGACTTAAATTAAAGATTGCCAGGAACAATAAAGTTAGCCAAAAATCCTAATTAAAAAAGTATTTATTACCATCTCAATTCTAATAAATATCTGTAGCTGAATCAAATATGTAAACATTTTCAATTCAGCAGTTATCATCTATAGTTAAACAATATTTTACATTACATTACATATCACACAATGAATGACAGCAAACCTCATAACTGTCACTTTAATCTCAGTAAATAAGCAACTGAAAATTGTAAAAGAAAAGTCACAGTAACACAGCTTACCAATTGGTTCTTGTACTTTAACAGCCATGGCACACTCTGAGAACGGTCCAACGCCACCTTTGTTCTCAGCAGCAACTCGGAACTTGTAGGCCGTGTTCTCCTTCAGACCTTTGACGTTGTATCGGGTGATGATGACTGTATCCCCCTCATTTGCTGGATGCCACGTGAACATACCTTCCTCACAGTACTGGATGACATAATTGGTAATAGGCGCTCCACCATCGTTCGCCGGCTCTGTCCATACCAGTTCTGCAGAGTTCTTCTCAACATCTTTAATTTTTGGCTCCCCTGTTCTACCTGGCTTACCTGAAAAGATTTTCAAAATATGTATTGTAAATGCAAATCTAAAATATTTCTCAACGTCACACAAAAGTCACATCAGGAAGACAAAGTATATTCACCAGAGCTTAATGATTTCTAGCATTTAACAAAGATCAAGGCACTAAGACAACAAGTGCTGTCAATTTCTGTAAACTTCAACATGCTAATTGTTTCGTCAAAAATGTTGAATATTAATACAGATCTTATTTTGGCATTGAAATTAACATATGTTGCAAAGGATATTCATTTAATTTCTATTCTTTATTTAATTAACAATTGTTGTAAAGGATATTCATTTCATTTCGACTCTTTATTTAACTGATTTGCACATTAAATTCAACTTGAAAAAAGGAGTAAAGTTACATAACGGTAAATGAAATAACTAGTTTATATAAAATTATTTTTAATGGGCAATGGTCTGTAACTTACTCCAAGGATTCTTTGCAACATAGGGCAGAGAAGGTGGACTTGGTTTTCCAGCTCCCATTTTGTTGAGGGCTGTGACTCTGAACTCGTAAACCATTTCTTCAAACAGATCTTTGACCAGCAGCGAAGTATCGGTGACTGGCTCCGTGTTAAGAAAGACCCAGTGCTTGGATGTGTTGCTACGACGTTCCACATGGTAACCAGTGATTGGAGTGCCACCATCTGAACTTGGTGCTTTCCAGAGAAGCTTCATTGAGTTGGCCAGTATGTCGACTGCTGTTGGCGCCTGAGGTGCTCCAGGTACACCTGATGGGTACACAGAAGACATTGTTAATTAATCGTGTGCCCCTATGAGCATCAGTTCTCAGCATCAAAGGTTGAGTTACGGAGAAAGAAGTTGAGAAAAGTGATTCAAGTAAAGTGTGGCAAAGATATTTTTTGACAACTTTGATACCTTTGAGGACAGTTTCTACTTCTTATCCTTTTCTAATTTCTGAACACTTTTAAACCTAGAATTATAATGGTTTAAAGTTTCCAAATTTTCTGCTGAATTTTTTAGTCCTTCACATTACTGCCACGCTCGTCTTCCCAACTGATGAGTCTAGACCCATAAGTTTTGCTTAAGTTTTCCTGTGTTTACTCCCTTATTTCCTTTAATATTTCTGGGCAACCTTGTCCACATTAAAATGTTTGTAATAATAATAATGATAGTCACCATTTACTATACACTTTCTGTGGGCAAACTTCATTGTTGCTAGTCTGGGGAGATAGAGGAAAATCCAATAGCATGCCCTTAAATCAAATGGGTTGGGTATGGCTGGACTACCCCTCATGAAGCCTCTTTTGTGAACATAATCATAACCATAACCACAACAGGTCAACAAAAGCAATGCTGGAAATCAGTATGGAAAGACTCACTGAAAGGACTCTTGGCCGTGATGCCCTGGGAAAGTTCAGCTGGTTCTCCGACTCCGACTTCATTCTCAGCGCTGACTTGTATCACATATTCATTGCCTGCCACAAGACGGATGACTCTATAGTCATTTGCCTCTGTTGTGCCGATGGGCATATAGACTGACTTGAACTGGTCACGACGTTCAATGATGTACCGAATGATCTTCTTTCCACCATCCGTCTCTGGAGTCTTCCACTTGAGGGAAACACTGGAATCAGTGACTTCAGTCACCGTTAGATCTCGTGGAGCACTTGGTCGGCCTTAAGTAAATAAGAGGAACAACCATTAACCACATTCATCATTAATAATTAGTACACCTATTGTTCCACAATTATGAAACCACAAACCCATGCACGTTAAACATGCTTTCTGACATTACACTACTACACTACATCAATATTATAGAAATCAGTTAAATAGCGGTTTAAGTAGGTAATGGCTTAAATATAAATAGGGATTACTAATCACTTTAAAGCGATATATATAAAAGATATATCAAATAATAAAATTCTAAGTCAAAAGCTGGAATCTCTGATTAGGGATTCACAAAATGAACTCCTAAATCAATCCAGAAATTTCCGAATATTAAAAGGAGATGCAACTTATTTCCTTTAATATAGTCAAGTTATACAAGAATAAAAATGAGGGACTTGTACAATAAACAACTTTTAAAATATTTTATATTTGCATTCTTCCTTAATACAAAAATGAGATAAGAAAGCTGAAGACCGCAGACCAATATATATTATATATTTTTTCTTTTGTTTCACTTTTAACCCATAAGACTTGAGAGTCTGCAACGAAACTCACCAAACACTTTGACTCTGATGGACAGGGTCACTTTTCCAAACTGATTTTCCAAGGTTACGGTGTACGTGCCAGCGTCCTTCATTTCAACGTGTCCTATGCAAGCAGATGTCATGTTTCGGATAACATCCACAGTCAAACGGCGACTGGTTTCCAGCGGCTTCTTTTCAAACTCCCACGTCACCTTGGGTTGTGGAGCTCCCGAGAAGGGTATTTCAATTGCAACAGATTCACCCTCTTTCAATGTAAGACTGTCCTGGATGCGGTTCATGTTGAACTCTGGTGGAGCTGAAAACGATCACAAGGTCAGTCAGTAAGTAAGTAGATATTTTGAATGATGGATGCTGAACATTCTGTCAACCATAAACTCTGAATGTGAATCTAACTGACTTGTTAAGTAGCAATTTCTACAGTGTCGATTCCTAATGCACAAGGCATGGAGCGATAGCACACCAAAACCAGGTCGTAATGAGATTAGTATCCAGAAGATCAGTCCATTAAGAGAGAGGGAGAAAATTAAAACAAGTGCAGATAATTTAAAACCTTTTAATTTTAATTGAAACTGGGTATAAAACCTTCTAATTTAAATTTAAACTGGGTACATCTTGGTATACAGAATTTAAAAGAATTTAATTAAATTTAGAAACAGCTACATCTCCTTATCACTTGAATGACGATTGTTTCTAGTGTACTAAAAGTGTACTAAAAGCGACTGGGAAACCAATGCAGCTCATCGTTAAAATTAAACCTACTCTGAATGAGAAGTTTCCCAGACGTCTTGGCACTCTTGATGGTTGCACTGTAAACTGCTTCGTCCTCGGTGTCAACGCCTTTAATTGTCAGGCGATGGACTTTTCCACTGGCTTCGATTTCGAGACGCTGACTGCCTCTCAGAGGTTGATCGTTTTTGTACCAAGTGACCGGGGCGTTTAACTTGTTAACCTCGCATTCAAAGGTCACTGTCTTGGGAAGTCTGGTGACCCTGATGTCCTCGAGTTGCTTCGTGAAGTCAAACTTTTCCTCTGATGACAAATACAACATACAATGAGAACATGAACTTGGGCATTCCACAAACTCAAAGTTTGCTCTGATAATTAATACAAACTACAGGATGACCAAGCAGTTATAAAGATAAATCATTCATTACTTTGAAACAATTATTAGAAAATTGTTACAATTGGATGAATGAACTAACAAATAAATATAAAAATTGAAAGCCACAGAGAAGTATGAATACATGACACCCATTCAAATGGGCAGCACTCCAGAAGGATCTCATCCAATCAATTCATTGAAAATTATTCAGAAGGTTCTCACCCAATCAGTTGATTGAAAAATCAGCGAGGTCACTATTACAAAATGTGAACATTTACAGTTGCAAAAAAGAAAGAAGGCTTTACCACACCATGATGGCAGATTAATCAATTAAACTTATTTGCAAATAAAACAGAACTTTAAATGGGATAAACAGATGCAAGTCAGAAATGTTTACCATATCTGATGGGATTTGAAGTGGATGGTGCGCTGGTTCCAATTTCATTTTCGGCAGAAACACGGAATTCATAGTCAGTGGCTGGAAGCAATCCTTCCACCTTGTAAGTCGTATCCGTCAGCTTCTTGCCAACATTGGCAACCTGGAAAACAATACATTGAAAACATCAACGATGTAGGCAGAAATTGGCTGGCAGGCAAGTTTGAACATATAATACAAATCAATACAATTATGATTTAAGATCATGTTGATTTTCAAAGTAACTTGATAAAATAACTAGTGTTAATAAGTTTTTTAAAATCTTCTCTTGCTAGGCATTTACATAAATATAAGTATATATATTTGTTTATATTAGTGTGGATATAGCATTACTGATGAATTGAAAAAACTTTACATTACAATGGCAATAAACAATAGATAATTTCAGTACCACAGCTTTGTGTCAGTTAGTCATTTAGAAAGAAAACTTTTTTCTAGTATTCTAGTGATTCAGAAATTAGTAATGTAAATAGGTTACCTTCCATCTAATTTCAGAGCCTGACTTCGCCTCTACGATGTAATTTTTGATTGGCTTATTTCCATCATCCTTTGGTTTGGTCCACTGCAATGTGGCAACCCCATTCTCCAGATTTGCTGTCACTGCGCCCGGTTGGCCTGGTTTGCTGTACGGATCACGAGGTATGACGATGCCTGTAGACTCCGAGGGGTTTCCTGGACCAGCGTCATTGACTGCGATTACACGGAATTCATATTCATCTCCCTCAGTCACATCCCTGACAGTGAATGTCGTTGCTGCGACAGGTGACTTGTTGATGGGAACCCATCGTGTGCTGTAGCTCTGGCGCTTTTCGATTAGGTATCCAATGATCTCGCCGCCTCCGTCAGACTCTGGTGCTTGCCAGGCAAGAACCACTGACGACTTGTCAAGACTGTCCACGTGAGCGTTTCTTGGGGCTTTAGGCACATCTGAACATACGAACAACAGCACTTATCAAAATCTTGTTGGTAAGTGGTTCACTGAATCTGTGAGTTAAAATTTAAAGTTTAATACTTTAACGACGAGCTACATTGTTTCCAAATCGCTTTTAGTACACTCTCGTTGTTCAAGTGTTAAATGAAGAAATAGGTCACTCAACAAACTAACCAGTTAATCAGCTACCTATTAAATATTAGATGAGTATTTTAAGCATTTGCAATGCTGACAGATTTAATTGCAAGATGTCGTATAAATAATAGAAGACTTCTATAAACGACTTTCAGAAGCAGCTTACTTAGTGGTAAGGTCGCTTTTGTTCCACCTTCCAAAGATGTAACATAAATGATAGAAGACTCCTATAAAAGACTTTCTGAAGCAGCTTACTTAGTGGTAAGGTGGCTTTGTGCCACCTTCCAAAGATGTAATATAAATGATAGAAGACTCCTAGAAAAGACTTTCAGAAGCAGCTTACTGAATGGTACGGTGGCTTTCGTGCCATCATCCAACGTGACAAATGGACCAACGCCAATAGAATTCTCAGCTGCAACACGGAAAAAGTAGACGCTTCCTTCGGCCAATTTTGATGCTTTGTACTTGAGCTTCTCTGAGCTCGTTTCACCGGCCCTTGTCCATGTTGTGCGACTTCCTTCACGCTTTTCAATTACATATCCTGTAAGTGGAGCACCACCATCTGATTCCGGAGCTTTCCACGTCATGACCATGTAGTCTTTGTGGCGGTCCGTAATCTTCAGATCAACTGGAGCAGACGGTTTGTCTAAAAACAGATAGTCATAGGCCTACTTATCAGCTCATATTAATCAACAATATATAAGAAATATATGGCAAAAACAAAACGTTAGAGCTTAAATTTGTCAACATCTTTCTTGTTCTAACAGAGTGCTAATTGATATAAACCATTCACTTTGTGTGGAACATAATCAGTCAACTGAATCTGATAACAGACTTTCATGTGTGCATGCATGTCATTGTATACATTTGTCAGATGCAAATAAAGGCTACTTACTTACTTACTTTATTATTTATTCATTTATTACAGGAATTTTATATAGTGCCCCTTCAAGGTTGCCTACTCAGGAGTGCTCCAGCCAAACCCTGGTCAAATAGAACAGTCCTAAGAACAGTGAAGAATGAGACAGAGTACATACTTACTCACTTCTTAGACACAAGGAATTAATTAAGTGTTTTTTTACTTGCTTGACTGGTGCACAGATGTAAGGTTCAAATCTTTGCAGAATCTAATAACATTTCAAGAGTACAAGTCCTTACCTGTTACTTGGACTTCGAATTGACCAGAGTCACTTCCTGCGCTGTTCTCAGCCACCACTTTGTATTTGCCGGAGTTGAGGCCAGTGGCGTTCTTCACGGTCAGTGAGGTGCGACCGGCACCAGTGTCTACTGACGTCTGAGCTGTTTTTTCAATAGGTTTGTCGTCGTAGTACCAGGTGGCAGTAGGTGTTGGTGTTCCTGTTATGTTTGCCTGGAGTGTGAGTGTTAGACCTCCTTTGACCTTCTGAACGCCCTTAAACTTTGCATCAATGTCGACCTTTGGTTCCGCTGAAAAATTGAGAAACAGATAACCGTAAGATGGGGAAACAGTTATTCCATTGGCATAACAGGTTAACGATGATAAATGAGAAATATTGGAGCATCTAAATATTCTGAAGCAATAAGCAATTTAGATGACTAAGTAAATCTGCTGTAACATTAAAATATCAATTATTTATTCAGTTATAGCTAGGCAATAGGCCTACTGCAGATGCAGTACTAATATTCAAATGATATGGAGAGATAAATAAATCATGTAAGAAATTAAATAAATGAATCAAATGACTAGTTGAATGATCAATTGATTCATTCATTCATCGAGTTAGCTAGCATAGCAAAACAGTTTGGCTATTTAGTAACTGAAACACTGGCAGTATTGGTCAATAATATGGTAAAATATCCCTCAAAGTTTTAAAATATGAAACATGTCATAACTCGTGATAAATTGATAAAAAAATGAAAACTGTAAAAACTGTTTTAACAAAATCTCATTGAATAGGTCATAAATTTAAAAATTAATTATTAGTTAGATTATATTTAACAGAACATACCACAACACAGTAGCACTCAAAACTCAAATCTGAACTCAAAATTAAAATTCACATACTGTGAACTGTGAGTTGAGCCACAGTTTCGACTTTTCCGAGTTTGTTAGCAGCCTCGCATTTGTACTTGGAGGCATCCGTCAACTCGGTGTTGCTCACAACTAGCTTAACGGATTCTCCCTCAATAGCAATCTGATATTTGGTGCCATTGTAGACTTCCTTGGTGTCTTTGAAGCAGCGTACTTTAGCCTCTGGTTCTCCAAGTTCAATGCGGCATTCGAACACGGCTGAGTTTGGTGCTACCACTGTCAGGTCTTTGAATGGCTGCAGTATCTCTGGTGCTTCTCCAACTATACATCAAAAGCAATGAACTCATAAAAAAATGACAATAAGACTTATATTTTCAAACACAACAAGAGTCCTAGGTAACAGCAGTTCAGTCTAGTCTGTGTAACTTAATATCAGTCCTATGTAACAGCCCTCCACATAAGTCAATGTTTAATATAAAAATTCTTAGTCGATTTATGTAAATGACCTCCTATAAAATGTGTTGGTGTTGCCTTGACTTAGCCAACGAAATATCAGACGAATATTTTCTTGCATTTCATCATATGCTCTTCTGCTCATAACATTTAGATCACTAGGAATATTCTTTATAGTTGTGTGTAATAAATTTGGATGCAACAAACGATGTATAAATTATGCATTATGCGTTAATACATTTTAATATAATATTTTTTCATATATTTTTAATATATCTCAAAACTCATACAAACAAAATGCTTAGCTAACAAAAGCTGCATGGACTCTTTCTTACCAAGCGGTGCAGCTGCCTTGATTGGTTTGGTGCTGGAAGAAAATTTTCCAAGTCCCGCCCTGTTCTTAGCTGCAACCCTGAATTCATACGAAGCTCCGGTTGTCAGGTTGCGTACGAC
Source organism: Aporrectodea caliginosa (assembly GCA_020284085.1). NCBI lineage: Eukaryota > Metazoa > Annelida > Clitellata > Crassiclitellata > Lumbricidae > Aporrectodea > Aporrectodea caliginosa. Next base: position 1,825,231 of record JACEVL010006441.1, read on the forward strand.
GAAGTCTCGGTCAGGAATCAGTTCGGTCGATGGACGAACCCAGTTGCCGGACCCTTCGACGCAATACTCAACGATGTAACCATCAATTTTGCAGCCACCATCTTCCGTCGGGGCGGTCCAGTTGAGTGTCAGAGATGTATCACGGATGTTGCTGATTTCAGGCTTTCCTGGTGCACCTGGCACTTCTGCAATTGCAAAATAATAATAATAATAATAATAATAATAATAATAATAATAATAATAATAATAATAATAATAATAATAATAATAATAATATCCGTGTTTGTTGACAAGCTCACTGACAAACCACAGTAAGTAACATTGAAACATGATGGTACACATTTTTGGTCAACATTTAGACATAACAATAGCAATATAAACACCATGCAATCTTTCATTATGGATTCAAGTACGTGGAACGACAGTGCAGAAACAAAGCTGTCAATTCAGATAAAGCCCTTTCCGGAATGACTTGGCTATCAACAGTGAAGGAAATATATATTATAATATGTCTGCACCAAATTTCTGAATGCACGATACTGGAATTAAATACAATACAAAATTGAATTTGTCCTGCGATTTAAAACTCCTCTGACCATCAAGGCATTACTTCGAACAACAGAAAGTGAAAATCAGTGTGATGAGGTTCAGCAAGCACATTCAAGATCACAGTAGAAAGTGTTTAGATCAGTTGACGTATAGTTATCTTAACTCATGCAAGTGACAGTGAAAAGCCTCAGGTTGAAGTGACTCATAGGATCCTGAGTGGCCGAGTGGGTTGGTAGCCTGCTCGTCACGCCGGCGCCCCGGGTTCGCTTCCCGGTCGGGTCGGTTTATCAGAGATTAATTTCTCGGATCTTTACTGCGGGTGGCTCGGTCGCATTATAAACGTGGAGTACAATACAACACACAATACAACACATCACAATACAACTGGGGCGCGGTGGTTTGGGGTATGTTCGGTGCCTTGCAGCTGGAGGGTTGCGGGTTCGAATCCACCTCAAAGTCGCCACGTAGGGACCCTGGGCAAGTCCTTCACTCGCAATTGCTCATGTGCTTCGGCGTGAAACTCCGATTCAGCGTTCGCGCAGTAGTCGGGAGCGCCTCTGAATGGGAAATCTGGTAGGGGCGCTATAACAAGTGTTCAAATACAATACAATACAATAGTGAAGATTTGTACGTGACTTACTCCATGGATTCTTGGCGACGATGGACTCTGTAGCTTCGCTAGATTTGCCTTGACCAGCTTTGTTTTCCGCAATCACTCGGAACTCGTACCTCTCGTCTTCGAACAAATCCGTGACTTCCAATTCTGCTGTCGTTGCTTTTGTCTTCAGTGGAATCCATCGAAGACCAGCTCCAGTGCGGCGTTCCACAGTGTATCCAGTGATCGGAGTGCCACCATCAGTGGCTGGTTCCTTCCAGGTGAGTTTGCATGATTTCGCACAGACTTCTGAAACTTGGGGCCTTCCAGGAACGCCAGGCACAGCTGAAAGAAAATTTCAGATTCCAGAGAAGATTGCAACTGCTGAATGACACACAGCTGGTTTTAATAACAACAGATATCAATCAATCAATCAATCAATCAATCAATCAATCAATCAATCAATCAATCAACCAACCAACCAACCAATCAATATAAACTTTATATAGCGCCCCTTCAAGATACAAACTCACATGTGCTCCTGGCCCAGCCATGGCTGAAAAGAACAGTGTTTAGAGATGAGTAAAAGGCCGAGGATTTATATTTAAATAAGGTCAATTTCACAAGTACAGTATGTTTGTTATCCTTCGAAAATTTGCTGCTATAAAACGACAAACACATAACCAGTAGGGGTGGGCAACGATTAAAAATTTTAATCGAAATTAATCCCACGATTAAAATTTTTAACGCATGTCACTATAGATAACAAGTACAACTACTGTACCGACTCAGAGTAATTATGTCGAATATGCGCTATATCAATGATTGCAGTCAATAAACAAAAGCACACAATGCTTTTACTACTTATTTTACTTTTTAGTGTTTACTTTTAAGTTAAAAGTTTAAACTGAGCGGTTTTATCAAGAATTGTTTTAGCACATTTCTAGAAATAATTGGGCGCAGTGACAATCGCGTTAACTGCGTTAAAAAATGTAATCACGTTAATTAATTAACGCATTAATCGCGTTAATAACGCGTTAAATGCCCAGCCCTAATAACCAGCCATACATTCACACACACTTATTTACCAGAACACAGGTGCACACAAACATACATACATGAATATGTACATATAGGTATATATTTAGTAATCATAATCGTAAACTCCAAATGTTTAAAGCGCCACTCGAAAGTCAAGCTCACCAAGCTCACCAAAGTATATATACTCATTCACGAGCATAATATATATACTTTGGTGACTCCTATAATGAGCTTATATTCCTATACAAACAGGCTGCCTGCCAGGTTGCATAAAGATCAGGTAATCAGTAAATGAACAAATAAATCGACCAATCAACTAAACACAACACCAGTCAGCAGCTCAACCAATCAAATTATTGAACAGTTTCGAAATAATACTCACAGAACTGGTTCTTCGGAGAAACGAGGTCTTTGAGTTCCACCGGTTCCCCGATGCCAACAACATTCTCGGCGCTGACTCGGAAGTTGTACTGGTTCCCTTCGAAGAGACCCGTAACTTCAAACTCTGTGGCCTCTGTTGTTGTCACACTCTGCCACATGCGCCTGTTGCCTTCACGCTTTTCAACAACGTAGCCGGTGATGTCGCGACCGCCGTCATGCACTGGTGGAGACCAGCGCAGCGTAACAGTGTTGGGAGTAATCTCTTTTACCTTCAGGTCTTGTACAGGGCCAGGTTTGTCTGGAAGTAAACAAGAAAAAAAATACACCAACAATGCCGAATTGAGCCTTTTCCGCGGTAGGTTCAGTGGTATGGAATGGGTTCCCCAGGAGCTACGCCTGCTCCATGGGACTCTTACTGAAGTGATTTTCATTAAACTCAAAACTATACTTTTTGGCCGTGTTGGAGTCAGGAGCGCCTCTGAGTAGTGCTCTTGAAGAGGCACTATATAAATTTATGAATGAATGAATCGAATCAGTAATAAAATACTGATTCAAAATTCCTACCTTCACTACATCAAATCTAATCCTAATCCTAATCCAGTTTGACATTCAAGTGTTAAAGTAATACAAGGCTGATAAAACTACACAATAACTATATATGGAAATTTCTGCAGAAGGGATATTTTGTTCAAATAGTGTGCAAATGTTCTGGGCATTTTAGGCTAGTCTTCAATATGTCTTCTAATACGCTTGAACGTTTGTGGTAGGAAGCTGTTCCAAATGGTTACGGTCTTTTGCCACATCGTATGGCTATAAACACAGTGGAACTACAGTTATGTTGACACGTGAAAAACAAACGAAGAACTCCAACTGTAAAATTTCATTCACTGAATCCGTAAAAGTAAGAGGAAAATAATCAGCTTACCAATGACCTTGACTTTGACGGAAAGCAAAGCCCTTCCATTGGGATTTTCCAAAGCCACAGAGTATGTTCCAGCATCAGATCCCTTGGCTCGACTTATTGTCAGCGCTGTCATGTTGTAGATGGTTTCTTCCTTGATGCGACTTGGGTCTGGCAGCTGCTGTCCGTTGAATTGCCATGTGACTTTTGGTTGTGGATTTCCAGTAAATGGAACTTCTATGATGGCCGACTTGCCAGCGTTGATCGTTAGGCCTGTCTTGTACTTTTCATCGATGAATCCGATAACAGGCGGAGCTATAAACAATTAGTTATATTTAATTATCAGACATGTCAACTAATTATTAACATCCGAAACAGGTCAATGGAATATTTTTTAATTGGAAGTAAAGGTTTCAAAAATACTCGGAGTATATAAATGGCACGATAACAGTTACTGAGCAAAAGAACTTAAAATAATGTTTTCTAGTAACTAGCTTCTAGAAAAAAATACTCCTACTAGCCCAAGAAATAGCACCCAAGAGGCAAAGAGAGGCTGAGAAGCTCATGTTGCAGGTTCTTAGGCAACTCATTCCAGGAGGATAGGCCGACCACAGCAAAACTTCTGTGCTGGACCGTGGAAGCCTGGTCCAGTGGAACAACCAAGTTGCCATGCATTGCATAGTAGAGAAACCTGCGACCGGGGGAAGGAAGATACTGAAACGCAAAGATCCTTCAGGTAAGATGGAGCACAACATGTGAGACAATTACGCATAAGCATCAAGGTCTAAAATTCAATGCGCTTTTGCATGGGTAAACCATAGTCCAATACTGTAAGCCTTTGGACAAGCTAGAAGTCAGGCTATAACAGGCCAACAGGTTAAAAGTATGCAAAATGGAATATGCATGTGCAACATCATGCATTAATAGATTGCAATTTCAGAATATCAAGTTAAAGAACAGTTTAATCCATTAAGAAATAACAGGACATACTAGAAGTACTGAACTACAAGAAATTTGCTTACCCTCTACTGTTAGAGTTCCCTTTGATGTTTTATTCTTAAAGACGACCGAGTATTCTCCGGCATCTTTTCCATCCACGTCATTTATAACGAGCCTTCGAACAGCACGATCTGTCTCTAGTTCGTATTTGTCACTCTTCTTCAGAGGTCGGTCTCCCTTGAGCCATTCAACAGTTGCACCTGCGTCTGAAATCTCACATTCTAAAGTGATAGTGTCCGGTATCTTTGTCACCTTCTTGTTCTCCAGAAGTCGGATGAATGAAACACTTTCCTCTGAAAATTAAAAATTAAATACATCACATGAATTACAATTTAAAATCACAACAAATAACTTACTTCTAAGCAGCGTATTTTGTTATTATTATGCATTTATTAAGCAACACTATCTAATGACCAAACATCACCTAATGGCACTTAGCAACTGTTAGTACTTGCCGCGGTGTAAGGCGAGCACTCTATTCAATCGGCTACAATGTCCCACATAAAGTCCATGAATCTTAGAATTACTGCTTAACCCTTTAGCTGCCGAGTGGTCATAGGGCTAGCAAAGCCTCGTGTGCCGACAGCTAACATGCAGATGTAAAAGTTTTTTTACTTGTTGCAATCGTGGTTTCTGTGCAACGTCATTTATAACTGTTGCAATGACTATAATTCGTGATAATATGAATAAAACTATCATGTTTATGTGAGCATTGCTGTTCTTGCTCATTTATTTTCAATAGATACTGAATACCTAGTAAACTAGAAAGGTATGGGTACTAGGAACTGAATGTTCAGAGCAACTGCTGCTGGCTGGGTAACTATTTCACCCAGATGATATTTCCAGTACTTTTTATTAGTATGATATGCAGCAAAGCAATCATTGGTGCAAAGAACAGGTTTTGATGCAGTAGAAACGGCTTTCACCTCGCTTGCCTTTACTGCAAAACATCTGTGATAAAACAACTACATGTACACCTAAAAATGCACAAAGCATTTAGCACTTCTGGCACTAACAGCACCTTTACAAACAGAGCACAAAAGTCGCCCAATAGTATTCCAAACATTGCGGAATATACTGTACTAATTTTCATGTGCCTAGACTTTGAATAATATTGAGTGCCTACATTGCCACACTAAGCATAGAGGCGACTGTATGTATGACGAGTGGTGCTCGTCATAAGGGCACACAGCATACAGATAATGCATGACGAGCACCGCTCGTCAATACGGCAGCCAAGGGGTTAAGGCTGAAAGATTTCAAACTCCAAATCTATTGGACAAAGACGCCGGTTATAAATATTGCAAAACAAATTCAACAACCTTTCCTTAACATCTACATCTTAGCAATTGTCTGTGTTATTATTATTATTATTACTACTACTATTATTATTACTACTATTTTTACATTGGTTGACTACAGATTCGATTTAACATATGATCTTTGAAAGCCTTCAAAATTTAATCAGCAACAACTCTTATGCAGCATTTCATCCTAATAGTCAGATTACTAGAACAGTAAACTATACAGATACAATAGTAAACGTGCCATATTTCACAGGTGCTGACGATTCAGACGTAGGTCCTTGTCCGATTTTGTTCTCAGCGGAAACCCGGAATTCGTATTCGGTTCCTTCCTTGAGTCCAGTTGCGACGAACGTTGTCTGGGTAATGGTCGTCTTAGGATTGAGGACGACCCACTGGACGCTGCCAGCTGCTCTCATTTCTACAATGTAGTTGGTGATTGGAGTGTTTCCTATATCCTTAGGAGCGGACCAAGAGACGGTGGCAGAGTCCTTAGTCACCTCAGATACGCCTGGTCGCTGTGGTGGTCCTGGTTTACTGAATGGGTCTTTGGCCACCACTCTGGCTGTAGCAGCCGACGGTTCACCGATGCCGGCCTCATTTTCTGCCAGAACCCTGAAGGTGTACTCGTTGGACTCGATAATGTCCTTGAACTCCAGGCGGCACAGTCGGACAGGAGTCTTGTTCACTTTCGACCACCTTGATGTGTATCCGTGCTGGGACTCGACGTAGTATCCTGTCACTGGAGATCCACCGTCGAACTTTGGAGGTTTCCACTTCAGAGTGCACGTCTTGTTTGTGATTTCTTCAACTTCGACGTTCTGTGGTGGACCAGGAGGACCTGAAAGGAACAAAATATAAGAAATATTCAAGCACAACTGAATCACAGTTAAGATACTCTATATGCTATTAAACGCTGAATTATAGCCAAAAAAATTAGAAGTATGCAGATGAGGGAGGAAAGATCAAATGAAAGAACAGAAAACATAAAACAAAATAATCATTAAATAAAAATATAATATTCACGTCAAAACGTATATGAAATGATCACCAATAGCTTTCAAGTAGTGCTTTAGAAATTTTAAGTTTACAATTAACAATACTGGAAATTGACATTCGAATACAAACCATAGGACAAGCTTGCAGTGACTGGTTCAGTTAATTCGGCTGCTGGCCCAGTGCCAATTTTGTTCTCTGCTGACACACGGAACAGGTATTCAGTTCCTTCAAACAGTTTGGTGACAGTGCAGCTCAGTTCGTCTGCACCGACAGTTGCCGCTGGTAACCAGTTAGTCTTGGTGACGTCACGTTTCTCGACGATGTAGTTCTGGATGTCCACACCACCATTGGACTCTGGTTCCTGCCACTTCAGACTGGCTGACTCTTTGGTCATCTCGGTCACTGTCAGGTCTTGTGGTGCTGATGGCTTGTCTAAAAATGAGGACAGGTAGACAAAGAAATCAAAATTCAATCCTTAATTCCAGTTGGTTTCCTGATGAATGGCATGCTAAGGTTAAGTTCAGGTGATAATTGAGTGATGCCTTGTGCATTATACAATACAATACAATACAACTACATTTGATACTGCTCGCCTTCCAAACTTCAGAGCAGGCGCGAGTGAATGACTTGTCCACAGTCCCTACACAATAACTGCCTCAGGAGAAGCTCGAAACCATATTCTCCACGTTACAGACCAAGCACTCTAACCGATCAGCCACTGTACCATTAGATAAGATAGGATTACATCAGATTAAGATAGCATGCTTGACTTTCGAATCACATAATACTAAACTTCTAATATGTCTTCATATAAATCTCTTTAGGCTGCTGAGTTCTTCTGCATAGACTCCTTACAACAACAGATAGAGGGAAGTTTGTAATCATGTATTTCAAGTGTTTTTGTACATAGTGTACCATCGTGTGCCTAGTAGTAAACATAAGTTTCACTCACCGATAACAACAACTTTAAATTGAACGCTGTCTGAGCCAACTTCATTTGAAGCCGTCACTTCGTATGTTCCTGAGTTTTTGCCGGTGCAGTTCTTCAGAGACAACGTGGTGTAGTCAGTTGATGTTGAGAAGCCTGAGCTGCTTACTGGTTGTCCATTGACAGTCCAAGTGATGGTTGGTGTTGGAACACCGTAGAACGTGAACTGCTGGGATAAGTTGCTGCCGGCTTTTATTTGTTGGCTGGTCTCCAGTTTCTTCTCGCTCTCCAGCTTTGGCGCAACTAAAAAAAATGTCATATGAATTCTAGACTGATTCTGTTTCTACAGCTTTACACGAATAATCAAGGAGAAATTAATTCTTTTGCAACTGCCAGATTTGAAGCAATATTTTAGATGTAGCATAGCATGTTTCTATCTTGTAGAATAGATTGAGAAGTTTCCCCAGCTCAGCAAATCATTCGACACTGAAAGTTCACTTTAAAGTTGTGTAGGCCATAAAGAAAGATTGTCTATTTATTCGATTACTGAGCTACCATGTTCGCACTTTAGCTAGCAAAGCCTTCAACCCCAGATGTACCAACTGTTGACATTTGCTAAATATGTTGTAATCTAAATAATAATAGCCTTAGAGACGTGAGATGTGGTCTATGGTCCAGTCAGCACATTTAGAAATACTGGCACCATTTCATGTATACTTAGAGAACCAAAAGGTTGTGGCTAAAAGGAAGCAACATATGGAATTTCCCCAAAAGAGACATTTTGCTAAACTAGTATGCAGATGCTACACATGGTACGGGCTAGTAAATAAATAATTAACTTCATGTTACCTTATTAATAATTAACTTCATGTTACCTTATTATATTGTGCAACTAGCTTCATTTGGAACAATCCAATAAACTGATATAGGTGTCATTAAATGTATGAATGTGTCCATCCATACATTTATATAGCACCAGTCAGAGCATCTCAAATGCACTTAACATGTCAAAGGCCTTGATTAAATTAATAAAATCATCATAAATTGCACAGATGCGTTAACACATACCTTGTATAAACAGTTTTGCCTCTGACTCGACCCGACCGACTTTGTTATCGGCTTCGACACGATATAGCGCAGAGTCACTGAGGTCAGCCTGTATTATCTCCAGTTGAGCCACGTTATCCTTGTAGGTCATGTTGTACTTCTTGCCGGCATAGATCTCTCTGCTGCCATCTTTGTACCACGTAACAGTCGCCTTTGGCTGTCCGGCTTCAATTTCGCATTTCATCACGGCAGTAGTTGCTGCAAGAGCTTTCGTTTCCTTCAGTGGACTGGTGACTTTTGGCTTCTTACCCGCTGATAATAAAAAACAATGACAAAATAAATGAAACATATAAATGTACAGTTGTACATACTACAGTATGTACATTTATAATTTTTACATGGTAAGAAAAACCTAGAAGAAAAGACTTGTTTCCCATGTATAATAACTCAGCACATTGTTTTCCATTTACAATAACTCAGTACAGAAGCTTTGCATTCGTCGGTACTGTTGTCTGGAACACCCTTCCTCATAAAACTAGAGCTGAGCTAGTCAACCTGTCTCCTCTGTTCCACAAGCGCTTGAAGTATATTCTGTTTGAACGAGGGTTTCCTTGTCAGGTCAGAAACGCTACTGATGAGTTTTTCCCTGAAGTTGCGCTTTACAAATTTTCATTTATGTATGTATGTAATAACTGCATGAACAAATCAAATGCATGCTTCAGAAAAGTTTCCTATAAAAGAGCAATGTTTAAACTTTACCAATAAATGCATTTAAGCAATAAGTTACTACATACATTATGTCACAGCAACTTACAGACATCTTGCTTCACCTATGCTTTACATAACCAAATCAATATACTTACATATTTTGTCCTCGGGTTTGATGGATAGAGATCCCTCAGATGGTGGACCGACACCGGCCTTGTTCTCTGCTGCGACTCTGAAGTCATACTGTGTTTCAGCCTGAAGTCCTTTTATGGTGTAGGTTGTTCCAGCCACGGTGTCTTCCGTCGCTCTTTTCCACTTGAAAGCACCTTCCGGACGATACTCAACAACGTAGTTGAATATTTCGCTACCACCATCACTCTCTGGAGGCGACCAGATCAACGTGACAAAGTTCTTCCCGGACTCCTTGATATCTGGTGCTCCTGGTTTTCCAGGTTTATCTGAGAAACACAGATAATGATTCATGAAGAAACATTTTCAAACGATCTTGTGACGCGCCTCTCCATATCTGTTAGATTGCCATGTTAAGTGTGCTTGTGAGGTTCTTAAAAGGTGCTTTACAAGTAGATAGATACATAATACATACAAACACACATACAAACATACATAAAAACATACATACATACATAAAAACATACATACATACATACTTACATACATGCATACCTACATACATACATACCTAGTACCTACCTACATACATACATACATAAATGCATAGATGCAAATGGAAAGGAATGAAACTAACCCAGCAACTGTTAACATATAACCATCAAACTGCTATTGTAATTCAAACATTAATATGCTATGACTGTTGAGAGCATAGATTCAACATACGAAAGCAATCACAATGTACCAAATGACAGAAAGAGTAGGGGTTTAACACTCTAACTATCAAGTACTTCAAACTTAAATAAACCACAGACGCAATTCAGCCAAGTCTTCTCGTTTAAAATAAATATTGATACCTAATTGCCTGATTAACCTTCACCAATTAACTGTGACCCTTTCAGCGATTAAAGCAGTGACTGAAGAACTAACTTCATACTGGCAATTAAGTATGATAGTTGAAAAATCTTGGCCAATAAAGTACACGATCTCTGGAAAATCTAAGAAATATTATAATAAATTTGAAATAATGGAATATTTCTAACAGGCATAAAAGCAGGAATCTCACCCCAAGGATCTTTGGCAAGTATCGTTTCAGATGGTGGTCCAGGAGGTCCAAGACCAATACGATTCTCAGCCATGATACGGAACTGGTATTCATTGCCCTCTACGAGTTCCGTTACTCTGTACTTGGTGTCATTGATTGCATCACGGGTGATGCGTATCCAGCGAGATGTTCGTCCGGTGGTGCTACGTTCCACGTGGTAACCTACGATTGGCGTGCCTCCGTCCTGCTCGGGAGGTCTCCAGGACAGACTGCAGGAATCCTTCAAGATGTCACTTACAGCAGGAGCCGAGGGAGGTCCTGGCAAGTCTGTAGAAAAACAGCCTCATTGTAATTGTAATCCTAATTGAACATTTATATAGCACCACTGAGAGATTCAGAGGTACCTGACCCAGGTCAGTACTGTTGTCACTACTCACTAACAAATAAAATAGTCTTCAGGCATTTCCGAAACAGAGGAAGAGTAAGGCTGAGGAATGATGAGCTCAAGATGCATTAAATATATGCCATGAAATGCCTAGGGAATTAAATGAGCAAATACTCCGAAAATTCTTATGCATGCATATAAATAATGCTTGAATAATAAGAAACCATGAAATGATCTGGTATATCATTGTTTGCTGATAAAGGATGAAGATGAGATCATGACAGTTATGATCAATGATGATCATTATATATTAGCCCTGTTGCTGGCCCTGCAGCTTGGAATGGGCCCGTCCATACCTGCACTTTCTGCCCAGGGTCCCCTCTGATACGTTCTATTGTAATCCTAAAGCTGTCCTCTTTAGCCAAGACTGGATCGGGAGTGCACCTTGAAGGGGCGCTATATAAATCCTCGTAATGAATGAATGAATTATCATAGTGCAGTCAGTGCTAACCATGGGTGGTCTTTGCTGTTACACTTTGAGTCAGCTCAGTCCATTCACCAACTCCAACTTCATTTTCTGCAGCCACTCGGAAGATGTACTGCTGGCCTTCGATCAGAGGACTCACAAGGAATTCCCGTTTCTTATCCGCTTCCAGAGTACCAGCCTTCTGCCACGTTCGGCGTGATGATTCCCTCATCTCGATGATGTAACCTGTGATGTCACAGCCACCGTCTGACTCTGGTTCTTCCCACTTAAGGCCAACGTTTTTCTCCGATACAGATGTAACAGACAAAGTCTTTGGAGGACCAGGCACATCTGAAACAGTTCCGAAAATACACCAATAAGTTCACAACTAGTGATTTTCATCAAAAGGTATTAGAATTGCAATTGTATGCGGGTAAACTTCTAAAGCGCCATCTAAAAAGTAAGCAGCACAAGGTATCAGCACATTTATGAGTGCTGTGTCAAGTCAGAGGATTTGTCCAAAGGTACTGTACAAAGACCAAATTCGGCTGCAAGATGACCAGAGAGAAAATTAGACAGAGGAGCTGTCACTGTGGGAGTGTTCAAGCTGAGATGGCAGAGTGGATGGATCATGGCAAGATTTCTGGAAAAGGTGAGGTTTTAGTTTTGAATGGAGTGATAGAGGAGCTTGAGATAGCCAAGAGAGGTTGAGTGATTGGATGTGTAGAGGAATGGAGAATCTGTTAAATTCAGGAAGACGATCATTCCAGAATCGAGGTGTAGTGCGAATATGGATCAGTTAGAAAACTTGAGATGAGGCACCACTAGGAGATGGATTGAGTAAATTAAGCGGATAATCAGAAAGAGTGGGTAATTGAATAGTGAAGAGTTTTTGAAGATATGTAGGGTAGCAGCATTGCAGAGCTTTGTAGGTTGAAATGAGAACTTTAGAATGAATCACACTATACTTAAATCTCTTATGTTTCTAAAAATTTATTGATATTGCATGGCGATTATAGTAGTAGATTATTATGAACAACTGTCCAGACATATTATTCATGCTGAATAATTTAAAAAAAAAAATATGTGAACCTTAAAAATTTGCCAAAAATGGTACATACCTAAAATTACTGAAAGTACAGATTCTAAATCATTGGCAGGATTTCAATACAAGCAAAGAATTCAAAATCTTGAGCAAAATTCTAGAAACCATAGATTTTTCGTTACCTAAAACAACTAGTTTTATGTTGAATGTAGCCTTTCCAAGTGAATTCTGAATGAGAAGCGAGTAATCCCCGGCATCTTTCTTGACCACCTTACTCATTGACAGCGAGGTCATGTTTGTAATGGTGTCTTCCTTGAACCTCCGGGAATCTGAAAGATGACCACCTTTGTACTTCCATTCCACAGTTGGTGTTGGACTGGCTGTGAATGGAATCTCAATTACAGCCGATGCCTGAGCTTTCAGGACCAGCTTGTCACGATAGGCATGGTCACCAATGGATGGCGGAACTACAGAAATGAAATGTCAAAGGTACCAGTGTGAAAAGCTAGTAATATACTTCTAAACAGGTTAAAATTGTTATCTCGTTTAGCAAACATACATCAGGACTCTGCAGAACTGCCCTTAATAAATACAGAAAATAATTTTAATATATTTTAAAGCATTTACAAACAGCAGATCTAAATCTCAGGCATGGGAGACTATTGCTTTGAACAGTTTCATTCAGATTTCTTGAAAGGCATTACCAATAAGCGTCGGGGGGGGTCCATAGAGTAGTGGTAAGTAAGTAAGTAAAGTAAGTAAGTATATCCTTTATTGAAAAACCAACTGCTAACCGCATTTTGGTGTACAAAGATCATCAAATATAAAAAAATTAAGTATAAAGCATCCGTGTGAAAAATGTTTTACGAGATAGAGAGTTTGCCCTAGGTATTATTCTATTGTGGGTTCTGGGGCGTAGCGAGTATGAAACAGTTTTCACGGGAGGCAGTAGTTGAAGTGGTAATATCACTGGCGTTAAGAGCAGTAGGTAGTGGAATCGCTTCCCACAAACCTTCCAAAACGGTCCACTCAGCCTATTTATTCGCGAGATGGCGCGTTGGTAAAATGAGATGTAGGACGTGATGGGTGCCTTGCATGGCTGCCGTATACAGTTAAATTCAACTCCCGTAATAACTTGTGATCATCCGTTCATACTGATTTGTAATCATACTGCGTATTGTCAGAATGAAAATATTAAACGAAGATTATTATTATTATTGTTATTAGATGAATACACTATTAGCAAAAAAATTTGTGTTGGTGCTGATACATCTGATAATTTTACCAGTTTAGCTGACTATAAGAGAATAATATAATTTCAACTCATTTACCTTGAATGTTCAGCTTTGCTGATGTCGATAGATGCATGCATTCTGCTTTATAAGTTCCAACGTCACTGGCTGTTGCTTTCTTGATCACCAGACGGAAGGTCTTTCCATCGACTTCCGTGCTGCGTTCAATGTCTGGAAGTATCTTCTTGCTGTCCTTGTACCATTCCACCTTTTGTCCTTCTTTTGACAGTTGGCACTCGAAGGTCACGCTGGTGCCGAGCCTGTCGGTCGTAACATCTTCTAATTCTTTGGTGAACTTAAATTCTTCCGCTGTTAAATGTAAAAAATTATTTTATTGTTATAATTATAACAGTGAACATTTGAACAGCATTGTAAGCTGCAAGTTAAATCTAGGCTGCTTATAATTCTGCCATAAACTTTAGTTTTTGAACTACTAAAAGCAAGAAAATTGACTGTAAATTGATTGCAAATTTACAAAGCATCATAGATTGCATGCCACTGCTGGGTGCTCATAAATAAAGTTGTTTGCTTAATTTATTATTGTTGTCAATAACTTAAAATAAATAATGAAAGAAATTGTCTACTCCCAGCATAAGTGGGACAAAACAGAAAATGGCTTTAAAAGCACAACAGACGGCTGTTCATTCATTCAGAGCATTTATATAGTGCCCCTTCAAGAAGCTACTCAGAAGCACTGTTGCTACAAGTATTCATAAACTGTGTTAAAATGATCTAATGCAATAAAAAATTACGTATCACACTTTTCTACTCATGGAATCAGCTACCATGAGATATGATAGCCAATTGGTAACAGCTTTTGCCTTGTAATGTGAAGAGTAGAAGTTCAAGCTGCCACTGAGATGGTTACTGTGTAGGAATCTTGAGCAAGTCCTTTATTAAAATTGCTCAACACCATCGATTGATGCTTGGTCATGAGACAGTAGCAATTAATAAATGTATAATAATAATAATAATAATAAATCGGAATTCTGGAGACTGCATATATTAGGTATATAATTTAATCACATATTTATATGTAGCATCTTTTACAAGTCAAATGCACTGTTTGAGAGACAGTGAAGATGATAGACTCGGCACGTACCATACTTCGAGGATGGTGAAGACCCAGAGACTGGACCGGCTCCCACTTTGTTGACGGCTGACACTCTAAACTCATACGACTTTCCATCTTTCAAGCCGCTCACAGTGTACGATGCTTCCTTGACATTGTCATCCTTGACTTTCCACTTATCACCATTCTCCTTCACTTCCAGGACATAGTTGGTAATAGGCGCACCTCCGTCGTTCTCTGGCACATCCCAGGTGATAGTTGCCGAGTCTTTCGACCTATCCTTAATGGATGGAATTCCAGGTTTGCCAGGTTTATCGAACGGATCTTTGGCAACAAAGACTCCAGTTGTTTCCGATGGTTTACTCAGTCCAGCCTCATTTTCAGCAATGACTCTGAATTCATATTCGGTGCCCTCAACAAGGTCCTTGAAGGCCTTGGATGTTGTTGTGATTGGATCGCGGTTGACTTTAACGAACCTTGAGCTGAATCCCGTTGACTTTTCAATGTAATAGCCTTTGATTGCAGATCCACCGTCGAATGCAGGTGGTTCCCAGGTAATGGTGCATCCTGTCTTGCTAACATTGTCTGCCTTTACATGTTGAGGCGGTGAAGGTGGTTCTGCAAAGAAATCAATCAGGTAATCAATAAAAACATCTGTGTGAAAGTTTTTCAGGGTCAATGTGATAAAATGTTTATTAAAATGATAACATTGAGCAATGAAATTAATAATAGAAAAAATTATTCAGAAAGACTTCGCTCAAAATTCATCTTCAGCATCAAACATATCATCACATTGTTATCTCCGTTAATGTCTTTATTATCGTTATCACCAACACCATTGTCATTTCCCACACTGAGCTCATCAACAAAATTAGCACACAAGACATAATAATATTTTGTGCGCTATGTGTGCTTGTCCAATGCAAATAAAGGCTACTTACTTACTTTATTTAAGAATTTGAACTGAACTGAAACTATACAGAAACCTACCAAATGGAAGTTTTGCCGTGACTGGCTCTTTCAGTGCAACTGGTTCACTTTGGCCAATTGCATTTTCAGCAATCACTCTGAACAGATACTGGCTTCCTTCGTACAGCTTTGTGGCTTTGAACTTGAGGGTAGAAGAATCTGTTTCTCCTATTCCAGAAAAGACGGCACGCTTGGCATCTGCCTTTTCAATGATGTATTTTGTGATTGGAGATCCACCATCTTGTTCTGGAGCTTCCCATGTCAATGAGATGAAGTCTTTGTAGACCTCGGCGACTTGAAGATTACGAGGTGGTAAAGGTTTATCTGGAAAAATCACAGTGAGCATTAAATCCATGCAAAGTGTGAACAAGTCCCGAAGTTTTCTGCCAGTCATTATAAAATATAACTGTTGCATATAATTCCATTGTCTTTCTCCTTTTTATTTTTCTCAATATTTAAAAACTCGTTATGGTGCATTTAGGTGATACCTTACCACATCTTTATCAAATCTGACAGCCAATCAATCACTGGTAGGAACTTCTCGACAGAAAAACATATTCGTAATAATTTTTTCAGACAGCTTTTCGTACAAGAATTCAACAATCACACACAGTCAAATAAATTAACAACTTATGAAGCCCACCTTTTATTACCACAGTGAATTGGGCACTGTCTGATCCGACTTCATTTTCAGCGACTACTTTGTATGTTCCTGCATTCTTTGCAGTTACTTTCTTTGCAGTCAAGCGTGAGAAGGACCCATCTCCCTCCAGTGTCAAGTCTGCGCTGGGTTTCACCTCACTGTCATTCAAGAACCATTTGGCGCTCGGTGTTGGAATTCCAACGATATTGACTGAAAGTATCAGCGATGTGCCGGCCTTCTGTGGCTTAATGTCTTTCAGGGAGGCATCGTAGTCAATTACTGGAGCAGCTGCAAAAACGAAATCCAAAATCATCAGCACCAACACCAAAATGATCATCAACTTTATCATCATCACCATCGCCATAACAGGAACCAGTCTCATTACTATGATGATTATTATCATTATGATTATAATGATGATCATCATATTCATTATCATGGGAATTTTGCATATTTACAGTAATTTATAAAGAGAAGGTCAGGTATTACTTTATATATAACAACATATTATGATCCTTGATCATAAATATTAAATAATGGCAGAATCAGGGAACTGAAAATCTCTTGGCTGAAGTACAAATATTAGCATCAACTATCGTGTCAGCACAGAATACTGATAATAGTTTCTTAGTGAAAGGTTTACTAGAATGGAATATTGTACCACGAAACAGGAGAAATTGATAAGAACATACGAAAATTAATTTCTGGATTCTGAATGGTCGGAAAAATTATTCATGAAACATACTTAATTATTCATGAAACATACTTAATTATTCGTGAAACATACCTAATTATTCATGAAACATACTTAATTATTCATGAAACATACTCAATTATTCATAAAACATACTTAATTATTCATGAACGATACTTACATTGAACAGCCAGTGAGCACTCAGTTGTGGCTTTTCCATGTTTGTTTGTTGCTTCACATCGGTATTTTCCGCTGTCGACGGCTGCAGTAGGTGTAATGTAGAGAGATGCCGTACCGTCACTGAATGACAGTTGGTGCTTCTTGCTGGCATAGACTTCCTTGTTGTCCTTGTACCACTTAATGGTGGCGGGAGGGTTACCCGGCTCAAAGTCGCATTCCAGGGTCACCTCTTCCGGCATCGTAACTTCGTAGTCAGTCAAGGGTTCGATTAGTTCGGGTGCTCCCCCTTCTTTAACGTAAAACACACGAAAACTTAGCAACATAAAAACTAGAGTAACTTTTAAAGTTAAACGTGAACTATTTGCTTAGGCCTAGATACTCTAGCACATCTGCACTGCACTTGAACTTTATAAAGTGACTAATAAACTAACTGCTGCATTTATCTTCTAAATCCCTAATATTCAATTTAAATGGGAATTCCCATGTACTGAGAAATAATGAATATTAAAAAATCATAACAGTTGATGATAAACAAAGTCAGTCACATAATCTAATGACTTGTTGCTAACTGCAGACAGAGAAATGTTATATAAATTTAGTATGAGTAACTGAGGAAATATAAAATGCCAATCACCGGTAACAAATTTAGAAACCAATTGATAAAAATGTCCTGCATCACTCTATTTTAACGTACCAACTTTCTCTGCAACCTTGACAGGAGACGTTGGGTCTGAAGCTGGTCCTACACCAGCCTTGTTCTCTGCAGAAACACGGAATTCATATTCCAGACCTTCCTTCAGACTTTTTACAGTGTACGTTGTCTCAGGAACATTATCTACGTTTGCCTTCAACCACTTGAAACCGCCTTCAACGCGGTATTCCACAACGTAGTTGTGTATTTCTGATCCACCATCATCTTTTGGAGGCTTCCACGTCAGGCTAACACCATTCTTAAAAGTTTTCGTTATCTCTGGTGTAGCAGGCTTTCCTGGTTTTTCTACAATGTAAAGATTTATACTTGATGTATGTTATAACTTCTGCTTTTGGTTAAACTATAATCCGATTTCTAGCATAATAATAAATAGTACCTATATAGTATATACACAATTTTTGTACTTTCGGTACATAATACTAGTAAAAATAGCAATTCTATAATGTTATTGTGTTTCTGTCTAATGAACAAGAACCACTGAATGATCAAACTCAACCTAAAAATGAAGTCAATTTTGACAGGTATTAACACTTTAATGATGAGCTGCATTGGTTTCCCAGTCACTTTTAGTACACTCTCATCGTTAAAGTGTTGACACAGGAAATACATAACTAGTGTGTGATTTATTTTGTATGGAATGTTCAATGTTAAAAATAGAACGAAAATAGTCACAACAAGTCATAATTTTTTAATACTTAATTACTGGCAAAGCTTTCTAAAAGTAATCAGTACCAGCATTAAAAATGAAATAGTGCTATGTATTCTAAGATGAATTCAGCAAATCCACTTATGAAACCAAGAGCACACAGTACGAGAATGGAATACTATTTACCCCAAGGATCTTTGGCTTTGATTGGAGCAGAGCTAGCGCTCGGAGGTCCTTCTCCAACTGCATTGACTGCAAGAACTCGGAACTCATAGGTGTTGTCTTCAATGAGATCGTTCACCACATAAGAAGGCTCTTTCAGGGCATCCTTTGTATGACGTATCCAACGAGCGCTCTTGTTAGTGCAGCGCTCCACATGGTATCCAATGATCTCTGTTCCACCGTCAGACTCCGGAGCTTTCCAGGAAAGGACGCAAGACTGCTTGGTAACATCATTGACCACTGGAACTGATGGTGGTCCAGGAAGATCTGCACATTACATATGACACTTAACCTTAACAACAGTTAACATTGTTTAGGCCGGAATAGAGAACACTTCTCATTTTCTGGAGGCAGTACTCTATGAATTTCAAATTACTTTTGCAATTATTACAACCACGAGTTTCATCTCAAATAAGGTGACAGATGCCAATGATTGGATAGCATCAAAGACAACAGGAAAATAGTCAGATTAAGAAAAATATTTGCATTCAGATGCGGTAGACAACATATGTAGGATAAACAGTTTCAGAAAAGAAAGTGTCATTCCAGCACCGCTAAACAGTTGAGAATTTTCCAAGTCAATAATATTTTTATGTTATATGCATGGACATTTCTACAGTCCTTAAAAGTACTGTAAAAAGCACTGCAATCAGTAAATTGGCAAAAGTCGCAAAAGCCATGTCATTATTTTTTAAAGTCAGTTTTCAATAGATTTAAACTTCAATAGAGTAAACATTATTACTAAGCATTGTAAAACAAAAATGTCATAAATTAACATTCAAGTGCATGGTATAACATCTGCATTATGTACCGAACTGACTCTTTGGTGTCACAGCCTTTGTGAGCTCAACAAACGGTCCGACTCCGACTTCGTTTTCAGCGGCGACTTGGAATGAGTACGCCTGTCCTTGAGTCAGCGCAATGGCCTTCAACTCTAGATCGGTGGTGGTGCCATCTCTCTGCCAAGTGCGCTTTGATACTTCTCGTCTCTCGACCACGTACTGCGTTATCAGGCATCCACCATTGTCACTTGGTTCTGCCCATTTCAGACTGACTGTTGTCTCAGTCATTCCAGCAACGCAGAAGTTTTCAGGAGCAGACGGTTTGTCTAAATAAACAGTTTAAACGGTTTTACTAATGCTTAATACAATGCCTCTCCTGTGCAGTAATCTTTATATATATTTTATATATTTTATATATATAATATTGTTGGATGTAGCTACTGTACATGGAAGGCTGTTCTGGTAGAATCCATTGGCATTGGATCCATCAGGATGGATGGGTAGTTAGGTTCTGCTTGACCAGTTTCTGACAAGGTGTGGTGGATATGACCACTCTATACAAGCTTCATGTAAAGTAGGATTGGAGAGCTTAGCATTAGAATTTTGATCTAACTAGATCTTTTGCCTGATTGGTTAGGGAAGCCAAGTATCCTTGTGTTGAGGTAAGAGGCTACTTTGAGTACTACAAAGTTAGCTGTCTGTTTCGTTGTCTACATTGACCAACATAAATGCTTCTTTAAGAAAGGCTTTTGTAAAGTGCTTTGCATGAGGTTTTGTGAATCTATCATTGAGTCGTCAACTGGTAGTTTGGTCTTTCCGACAACTTATAATTGTACATAATATTGTTTTACTGTGGAGAATATATTTTTATATAAACCCTAACAAATCATAACTATAATTGGTTGGACCTATAACAACATACATTGTATAAGCTATTACATAATACCATTCTGTCAAACAGAATACCAAAGTAACAGTTATTATTAACAAATTCTTTGATCAACTTAAAAAATCATAGTAATGGTTTTCATGCCTAGTCTCCACCTCACTTTCATAATTTCCATCAACGTCACTATGCAACCTTAAAGAACATGCAGAAATCCATGCCTCAGATTCAGAGTAACTAAATCTGTGTATGATATAAGTGCTTTAAATAAATAATTTAAATAAATAAATTAACCTACCGAGAACCACAACTTCGATAGTGACGTTAGCTTTCCCGAATTCATTCTGAAGGTTGATTGTATACTTTCCGCTGTCACTCCTAACTGCTTTAGCCAAGGTCATTGATGTCATGTTTGCAATTGTATCAACTTTGAATCTCTTTGCATCTGGAAGTTTTCCACCTTTGAATTGCCAGGTGGCGCTAGGTTGAGGACACCCAACGAATGGTATTTCGATTGCAGTTGATGAGCCTGCCTTCAGGATGATCTTATCCTTAAAGGAAAGATCTCCGATCTTTGGTGGAACTGCACAAAAAAAGTTTTATTTGTTCCTAAAGACTAAAACCATTTGGTTATTCACAAGAAGTACTTACTGTATGCATAATAAGACAAAATAACAGTTTGATCATGAGCACATTATATGATACAAAAAGATCAAATCGTTTATTGATGCCATGAGTCCAGTATTAGTACAGACAGTGTCCAGAATCGTACAGAAGTGAACCATTAGATTACTAAGATGATGCATACATTTAAAATATAAAGACTGCAGTAGTGGTTGAGAACAGTCTTTGCATAGTCCATTAATTAGAATCACTGACTTTCCTACTTAGTTCTGTCAAAAAACTGAATATTAGAATAAATATCTTATAGAATTAAGTAACTAAATAAGAATTCCTAAAAACAAATCCAATCAGCCAATAGATTTTATTCCCTGATAATTCTTACTAAAATTCTGTAAAACTGAATTTTTGAAGTACCTGCTAGAATAAGTTTAGCTTTTGTTGAGAGTTTCTCGTAAGTGGCGCTGTAGCTGCCAACATCCTCAGCTGTCACCTTTTCAATGACAAGTTTGTGAATCTTTCCCTGCGAGATGATGTCGTGTCGATCACCACGACGCAGCTTCTTGCCATCCTTCATCCATTCCACCTGGAGACCTTCCTTGGACAATTCACATTCAAATGTCACAGTGACATTAACCTCCTTCAGGTTGATATCCTCCAACTGACGTATAAAACGCAACTCTTCAACTGAAACAGCGGAAACAAAAGTAATCTGCAGAATCATCTGGAGATAATAACTAGCCACATAATAAGAACTACACAATACAAGAGTTTCTATGGTGCCACTGAGAGAAATCCAAGAAGACATGGAAACAGGCAATAGAGGAAATGAGTCCTGGTCTTCATATTTTACTCAGAAGACCAGTCAAAAGGTTTTACTGTTCATTACCTCTATGAACCACTAGACCTAACAGTAGGAAAGATTGTTGCAGCAGACATATTTCTACCTTCATGTCTGAACAACTGCACTGGCTTCCTCTCTCTCTCTACACGCATTAAATTCCCAATCAAAATCCTCATACTGGTCTTCAAGGCACAACGGGGTCTTTCCATGAAATATCTAGCTGATCTAATACTCTGGCCTCATTCAGCCTCCTTGCATCGTCCACTCTGCTCTTCAAACAGACTTGATCTTCTCTGGTCCTTTGCCTCAATAGGTGCCTCTCTTTGGAATGCTCTGTCTGCATCTACTCACTCTCAAATTCTAGCTGGTAACCTTCCTCCTCTTTTGCGCTTCTCAAAACTTATTTCTTCTCTCATGGACAGTGCCTATTATATTTGAATATTAAATGTTTGAATACAATATACACCCACATAAAGAATTATTGTGATAATTACCATATTTCGCCGGTTTAGAAGGTGAAGACGCTTGTCCAGGTCCGGCTTTGTTCTCTGCAATAATACGGAATTCATAGTTGACGCCTGGCTTCAGTCCTGTTGCAGTGTAGGATGTTTCCTTCACGTCTTTGCCAATGGGCTTGAATTTGGTGTCAGAATTAGCCTTCATTTCCACAATGTAGCCCGTTACAGGAGAGCCGCCATCGCTAGTTGGTGGTTCCCAGCTCAGAGTAGCTGAATCTGGAGTGATCTCCTTGATAGTGGGTGCTTCTGGCTTTCCAGGCACATCGAATGGATTCTTGGCAGTGAAGCGACCTGTCGTTTCCGATGGCTTGCCGATTCCTGCAACATTCTCAGCACAAACACGGAACTCATTGTCGGATGAACCTTCCACGAGGTCGGTTATGTCCAGCGTGCAGTTTGTAATCGACTTTTTGTTGACCTTTATCCAGCGTGATCCTGTTAGTTTTTCCACGTAATATCCTGTGACTGGTGAACCACCATCAGAATCCGGTGCTTCCCATATCAGCTTACAAGATTTCTTTGTGATATCAGATGCTTTCAGGTTTTGTGGAGGACCTGGAGGATCTGGAATTAAAGTTATATCACAATGATTCTTAAACTATACTGTTATGTCAATAGACAATAACATGATATGCACAAGGAATTATTAAAGAAGAGTTTATCAAACAGCATATATTTAAAATCTTTAGTAGTCAATAGCTGTCAACTCGATGGTCAAAGATAAAATCTTCATGAGTGATAAAATCAATAATTATGTCTAAACAACCCCAACAAGATTGATGTCACCTAGTGTTCTCGTCCGCCTGGCCTGGGTCGGTAGCACCTCTGAGTAAAGATCTTGAAGGGGTGCTATATAAATTCCAACCCACTGATTGATTGATAAGTATATAAAATCATTCTATTTACTGGTAGATAGAAAAAGCAAAAACCAATGACAAGTTTACAGTTGTCCAAACTTACCAAAGCCCAGCTTTGCTTTAACAGGTTTCTCCATTGTTGTCCAGTCTGACTGGGCGATTTCATTTTCTGCGGCCACCTGGAATATGTACTCATTGCCCTCAATAAGTTTTCCGACTTTCAGGTAGCAAGTGTTGCTGTCGGTTTTGCCGGCGTTGATGAAGCTTGTCTTTGTCGCATCCCGCTTCTCAACAACGTATCCGGTGATTGGTGAACCACCGTCTGACTCTGGACTCTCCCACATCAGGACAACATAGTCCTTGTTGACTTCCTTCACTTTCAGGTTCAGTGGGGGAGATGGTTTATCTGTAAAAAATAAACAAAATCATACCTGGCATAACGTATGTTTGTAGTAAACATGTATTCTTGATCCTTATATTTTTTGCAGTAGATGGCTGTTAGCCTCGACCAGTGAGTATGTAAGCAAGTATTGTATTGTATTGTATCTATTATTTATAAAGCACCTCTCACAGTGTACACCAATCAGAGGAGCTCCCAGTGTGAAAGACCCAGAGAAAAGAAAGTGGTTTGAGACAGCGGAAAGAGGCACTTGGAGTACCAGTTAACAGCAAAGAACGTGTCGATAGAGAGAGATGATTCCATAGTGCAGGACCAATGAAGCGTTTTTCTGTAGCAACTGTATAGCCTCAACCTTGCTCACTTTTTGAATGAATGTATTAAGCAAATTCGAATGGGTGCCATGCCATTTTAGGTACATGCAAATCGATTGTGTTGCCTGGAGATACAAATCTCTGTCATAGAGTAACGGCTATGATACTGGAAATTTAAGCGCATAAAGGAGAATTTGGATTCTGTGGCAAGCAAAGGTTTACTCAAACATTTACACTTCTAATCTCGACAATTTAAACTAAAAGAACAGAAAATTAACAAATACAAGTACATCGGTTGTTGGTGGAATTTTTAACTTGCAGACAGAAAATTTTGTCAATTAAATACCACAAACCTTTAATTTCCACTGTGAAGTCCGCTGTGTCACTTCCAACTTTATTTTCTGCCTTGACTTTAATCTGCCCAGACATTTTTGCGCTGATTCCCTTGATGGTTAAAGTTGACATAGTGTCCTTGGTATCGATGGTAATGCCATTGGATGAAGTCAGAGGTTCGTCAGCATGGAACCAGCTGATCTTTGGCGCAGGTGTACCAGAAGCTGAGACTCTGATGGTCAACGTGGCACCAGCTTTCAGGCGCTGTGCACTCTTCAGCTTTTCATCATAGGTGAGAACGGGTTTGCCTAAAATGCAATAAAGTTAAGTAGTAAAAAAATAAATAAGCATACTGGTAATCAAGTTAGATTAAAGAAGTATTTGTAATTTATTCTATTATACCTACAATTACTGTTTTTGAAAGGAAAAAATCAGTTACAGTTCCAACAACTACAAGAAACAGTAGCCAAAAAGAATTTTTTTACTCCAGATTCTTAGGCTTGGCACATGAGATCAGGTGGCTAGCCCTCTCCATCTTCCACGGTTGATGCACACAGGGTGCACAATAGTCCAGTTGTTAGCATGCTGGACTATCAACCAACAGGTCAGAGGTTTATATCCCCACCAGGGCAGAAATTTGTAGCGAGATTTTGACTCCATCTGCACCCAAGTCAGCAATGAATAGAATTACCATGTGGGAAGACCAGATGCTGATGGAGAGGACTGGCCACCTGCCTTAATATGAAAAGGCTAATAAAATGATGTCGCCAACATGCCATACACAATTACACATGGCTTCCTCTCAGGCTAGCTCGTTTTATCCGTGACTCCCTTCACCTACCTATCTCTTTACCAGTGAAGACACTGGCCCGGGTTCGGAGAGCCTCTGTTTTTGAGCGGTGCTATATAAATACTCGATTACGATTACGATTATTGCTCTTCTTATTCTTCATCTGCTTTCATACAGTTCCCGTGAATGAAACTGACATTCCATACACATGGTTTCCTCCATGGCTAGTTTAAGGTACTGCTCTTCTTATTCTTCATCTTTCATACACTTCCATGAATGAAAAGATTGTGAGAACAAATGTTAGAGCCATCGGAGACAGACAAACTTACTGTTGACCACAAGACTGCCTTGCGTCTTGACTTTTCCAAGTTTGTTCACAGCCTCACACGAGTAGCTTCCGCTGTCAGCTGGCTCTGTTGTCTTGATGACAAGTGTCACATTCTCTCCGTCTTGTGACATCTCGTATTTCTTACTTGCAGCCAGTTCCTTTTTGTCACGATACCAGTGCATCTCAGCTTTTGGCTCCCCAGGATTTATCTTGCACTCGAGGCTCACAGATTCTGGTGACACGATGGTTAGGTCGCTTAGGCCATCAACGATTTTAGGTGCATTTCCAGCTGAAACAGAAGCAATCACATACACAGTGAAAAGTGTTCTCACACCTTGTGTTATAATTAAATGTAATGTATTGTAGTGAATTAAACACTTATGTAGCACTATTTTTAAGAGAGTGTCCCAGTACTGACCCTTAAACAACCGCACAATATCACGCAGAATAGATAACACTCCATAATTCTTTTGGTTGGTTGGTTGGTTGGTTGGTACTCAATTAGGACTTAAATAGAACTTAAATAATAATATGCACATTCTATACACCGATACATAGATGCATTTATGCACCGCCTTTCCTTGCCCTCACGCAGGGGGACGTCCGCCCGAACGGCACACGTCTATCTCTCTAACTATTACTGAATCTTCAGTGAAGCTCTTGACGCTCAGTTCTTGCGGAGGACCTGGTTTATCTGATTATATTAATTATAGCTATTTTCTCTGTGTTTTTCTTCTATGTGAAAAGTTGCGGTCTGTCAACTTTCTATTTTCAATAAACGAAATTATATATATGAAAAAAAGATAGTAAAAGTAGTACTAAGAAAAACACTGAGACTGCCTTCAAACAGTTTCAATCAATCAATCAATCAATCAATCAATCAATCAATCAATCAATCAATCAATCAATCAATCAATCAATCAATCAATCAACCAACCAACCAACCAACCAACCAACCAACCAAAAGAAACTTGATATAGTAACCCTTTAAGATAGAGGCAATGCTACTCAGAGGCAATGCCGCTTCTATAACTTGAATATACCAAGCTGCAAGCTCTTGTGAACACTTGCAGTAGCTGGATGATATGCCTTAATGAAATCAATCCGAATACGACTTATGTAATGGGTACTTACAGACAACCTCTTTGGCCGCAGCAGGTGTTGAAGGATCCGAAGCTGGTCCTGTTCCAGCCTTGTTCTCGGCTGCGATACGGAACTCATACACAGTATCCTTTTTGAGTCCAGTTACTTTATAGGCGAGTGCTGCCACTGTTTCCTTATTTGCTCTGACCCATTTGAAAGCACCATCTGCACGATACTCAATGACGTAGTTGGTTATTTCAGCTCCACCATCGTCTGAAGGAGGTTTCCAAGATAAGGCGACACTGTTTTTGGTCGTTGCTCCAATTTCTGGAGGATTTGGTTTGCCAGGTTTCTCTGAGATTAAAATATCATGCAAATCATTCAGTCTTTAGAAAAACTAAAATAAATTATGTTTAGAAAAACCTTAATGAATCAAAAAAACACTTTTAATACTACTATTACTACTACTACTAATAATAATATTCATTTATTCAATTCAAACTGACAAACTGCAGTATGATTACATGAAATAGTAGGAACACATGATAACAAGTTAAACAAGAGTCGATTTTATAACTGTATGGCAGCCTGTTAGGCATCGATCCGTCCTACTGCTGCTCATTTTACCATCACCCAAAGGAGTGGAAGGCTGAGTCAACCAGATAGGATTAACGGGTATCAAACCCACGTCCTTCTGTTCTTCGTGCCTGTGTATATTATCATTCAACCATCATCCCGCCCAACACGAAAACAGCAATTATGAAACAGTATTCAGTGGAAACATAAGAGCTACATTGGGAGTTATGAAATAGCTCTAAATACAATGAAAATTAGTTAAAAAAATGACACATCTTGATACCATCACCTGAATAACTAACAGCACTTGACTAAAGATTTTATGAATATTGAAAAGAGTCAGGAAAAAGAATGTGGTGCAGTGTAGTGTTTTTACGATACAGAATTATTCCGCAAGAAAAGAATTGAAGAATACATACGCCACGGGTCTTTGGCCATCACTGGCTTCGACGGAGAGCTCGGTGGACCTTGACCGACCTTGTTCTCAGCAGTAATTCTGAAGACATACTCGTTGTCCTCGACCAGCTCGGTTGCTTTGTAAGTAAGCTCAGGAACGAGGTCTTTGTTGAGTCTGATCCATCGAACGCTGGATGAAAGGCTGCGCTCGATGATGTAACCGATCACAGGAGCTCCCCCATCCTCATCAGGTGCCTTCCAAGTCAGCACGGCAGAATTCTTGGTGATGTCACTCACTTCAACGGCTTCCGGAGCACCAGGAAGATCTGTGCAGAAGATGAGACAGCCATATTATGAAGAAGGATTTAGAGAATCCCTCTGGCTATAATACGCCACCTCCTGAGCGCTACATCATCTCAGTTCCACTTGATGCTTAAGACTACGTTTTTCTGCCTGGCCTGGGTTGGAAGCACCTCTGAGTAGGAATCTTGAAGGCGTGCTATATAAATTCTGATTGATTGACTGATTGAGAATGTATGCATAAATCTTGACATTTAAATAGCACCGTTTCTAAGAACCTCAAAACTTAATGGTTCCAAAATATGCTAAATGCTCTCAGTGCCGAATTAGAGCACCCTTTTCAGTGGACACCGAGTTCTGCCCTCAAGACACACAAACACAAACTGACCAAGTCGTCTCTACCCCAGGTGAGGCAGATCTGGAGACCATGGCATACAGGCAGACAGCTACTCTGATGAACAGGCAGTTTTACAGAGCCTATCTGCCCACAGTCATTATCAACGCACATAAATCCGAGCTACGATTAAAGGACAAAATGCATGTGTAAGTTCCTCCTTGAAAATAATAGCTCAGTATTGTACAATAAGCACCCAAAATAATGATCTTTAACATGGAAAAAATCTTCATTAAGTATACCTTAATTTAATACTAGTGGTACTGATGCTATGAAGTTTCAAAGAAGTATCAACAGCTGTGTGTTTTTTCAAGGACTGTGTACTCGAGACAAAACAACATAAAAGAAATTTGTTAAGAAGTCCTACAAAATTTTCTTAAGAAATTGTACAATCTAGTGAAACAAGCAGTGGTTTATAAATTCCTAGTTACATTACATTACAATGGATAACGATATAGATAGTGTGATCTAATAATACACAAAGCAGATCCTTGTACATTAGAGATACGACACTTACCAAATCCACTCCTTGGTGCCACAGATTTTTCAAGTTCAGCATATTCTCCAACACCGCACTGGTTCTCCGCTGCTACTCTGAACATGTATGCCTGTCCCTTTGTCAGCCCAGTGGCTGTATACTCTGTGGTGGTGGCAGTTCCTACGGGAGCCCAGCTGCGCTTGCTGGTGTCTCTCTTTTCGATCTGGTATCTGGTGATCTCGCTTCCTCCATCATCCGCTGGTGGCTCCCAGGCCAGGGTTACTGAATCTTCAGTGAAGCTCTTGACGGTCAGTTCTTGCGGAGGACCTGGTTTATCTGAGTAACAAATGCAGTAATCAAAGGTAATCCGCTGTTTCAAGCAAATTTCAATATACTTAATCAATAACCAAAGTTCTGGCAATAACCAAAGTTAACTGGCTATTTTAAGGAAACATCAATACACTTAATTAGATATGGCTATCATCCAAGCTTCATTAATGCTATTTTAAAATCCATTTATCTTAACCATAAGAACAGAACTTGGCTGTGACACACTATTGGTTTCTGCTACTATTCTGATACTCTAAATTCCATGGGAGTGCACTTCCAGCAGAAGGAAATATGGAAACAAAATTATGCTGAAGCACATCGAAGATCATTAGTAAGAATCAAATGATTAGGCTGAAAGCATGGTAAACAAAATAAAAACTGCTCAGTGCTCACCTAGAACAATGACAGTGATGATAAGGTCACACTTTCCGAGTTCATTCTCGATCGCCACAGCATACTTTCCGCTGTCCTTCCGAACGACCTTTGCCATGGTCATTGACGTCATGTTGTTAATCGTTTCCGTCTTGATTCGTCTTGGATCTGGAAGTTTTCCTCCATTGTACGTCCACGTGACCTTTGGTTGTGGGCTGGCAAAGAACGGAATCTCCACAGCCGTTGATGCTCCAACATGCAGGGTTATTGTCTTCTCTGCCATGTCTTTTCCAAATCGTGGAGGAACTGAAAAAGTTAATCAGAATTGACTATTAGCATAATAAGCCATATCAACATTAATAATATAATAGCAGAGAAATGTCTGTCTGTCTGTCGTGAAGTCAACATTCCTGTTACTCTAGTCAGCCAGAGGCGGATGAGTAACAGTGGGCCGCACAGCAATAGATACATGGCGGTCCAAGGGCAGGGTGAGGGACACAAGTCCACCATAGGCAGATGAGTACCAGTCAATGAAACCACTAGTGCTATAGCAGTGTCTAACTTCAAATACCACACTGACTCACAAAGTTCAATATGACTAGAACGAATAACAATAAATGACGCATTAATAAAATGTAGAAAAGCATCTCCAAGACAATAATTTTCTTCTGTTATAACTATTTCTCAGTATTAATATGGATTATCCGGAGTGGCAGACCTTTAACTTCTAACTTTGCAGTCGAGCTCATTCCATTAACTTTGACCGTATACTTGGCAACATCATCCGACTGGCAGTTGTTGATAGTGAGACTGTGCACGCCATTGGCCGACTTCATCTCATATTTGTCAGACTTCTTGATTGCCTTGTCTGCCTTCAACCACTCAGCCTTCGATTCCTTCTTGGAAACCTCACACTCAAACACAGCCGTAAGTCCGATGTCATTCAGTACGATATCCTCAAGAGCTTTCAGGAAAGCTGAAGGTTCCGCTGAAAGACAAATTCAATAGTTGCAGTTTAACATACTGTAAAATGTCAACAAAACAGCTTGCCAAGCTAATCAGTAGTCTTATGAAGAAATCTCAGTAGTTGCTGAAAGGACTATTGTTATTGAAGTCATCAACATAGCAGTTGTTGTCAATACCAGTAGCATAATAACAAATATTCCTGTTCTGTGCACGAACTCAATACCTTGGGTCACACTGGCTTTGCCAAAATACTACTTAACCAAAATTAACTAGAATTATGCAACTGTCACTATAATTTCTAACAATTAAAAAATTCCCATTTAAACTTGTTTTCTTAAAAATTAAAAAAAAAATTAGTTACAAAAATTTAAACATAAAAATGGATGAGGCTGAAAACTGTAGCTTGCGAATTATGAACAATACTTTGAAGCCTGAAGTGCAAAAGAAAAAACTTACCAAATTATATGAATGCAAGGCCTGATGCCACAAAAAACGGTATTGTACTTTATTCGTATTGATATTTTGTACTGTACAACACAGTACAATACAAAATATTAATACAAATAAAGTAGCACAGGGAGCAAGAAGGGTAACTCACCATACTTGGATTTGGTTGAAGGTGAGGCCGGACC
Organism: Aporrectodea caliginosa; assembly: GCA_020284085.1. NCBI lineage: Eukaryota > Metazoa > Annelida > Clitellata > Crassiclitellata > Lumbricidae > Aporrectodea > Aporrectodea caliginosa. Next base: position 1,856,380 of record JACEVL010006441.1, read on the forward strand.
TTGTCCAGCTTTGTTTTCAGCGCTTACTCGGAATTCCACCTCTTTGTCTGCGCTCAGTCCTTTGACAGTGTAAGTTGTTTCGATAGTGACTTCGCCTTTGTTCACAACCTTCCATTTCGCTTCACCAACAACCTTGATCTCGACAACGTAGTTTGTTATCTGAGATCCACCATCACTGTCTGGTGCCTTCCAGGTGATAGTTGCAGAGTCAGCAGTGTGCGGCTTAACCTCTGGCGCTCCCGGTTTTCCAGGTACGTCGAATTGATCTTTGGCGATAAAGACGCCCGAGTCTTCTGAGGGTTTGCTGGTGCCAGCTGCATTCACTGCGCTCACTCGTACAGAGTATTCACTTCCTGCCGTCAGATCCTTTATGGCCAGTTGGCGTTCCGTCACTTCATCTTTGGTCAGTTTCGTCCAGCGAGCAGTGCGGCCATTGCGGCGTTCCACTATATAACCGGTTACTGGTGAGCCTCCATCTGACTTTGGTGGTTCCCACGTGACATTGCATGATGCCTTGGTGATGTCATTCACCTGCACATTCAGTGGTGGACTTGGTGGATCTAGATAAGACAGATTGAACCCAGAGAATAAATACACAACAAACAATATGATCAATCTGAAAGTGAAAACTGCTAGTGAAAACAAATATCCTTACAAACTGTAACAGTGCTGCTGGGTACTGATGGCCATTATGCTAAAACCTTGTAACAGCAGCAACTGTGAAGAGGTTTAAAACAGAAATCTACTTTCAATTCTATAAATATTTTCTAAGAAAATCAAACAAATATATGTGCTTATTAATTTTGCTTATAAATCATCTTGATGTTTGACATGGAGCATCTCCATACTTTGTGTGCAGAACACAGACGATTCTTTGGTCACATATAATTTAGCATATTTTCTACAGCTCTCAAAGATTTTGTTGGTGATTAAGATCCATTAAAATATTACTTAAAATATTTTAAACGATTTTACTAAATTTATTGAAATAAACAATGCATTTAATCATAAAGTTGCTTTTTAATTAGATAAAGAATGCAACCTAGGCTGAAGATCATTGACATACCAAATTGTAGTTTAGCTTCAACTGCTTCTTTCATTGTTGTCCAATCAGACTGTCCAACTTCATTCTCAGCAGCCACTTGGAAGAGATATTTGTTTCCCTCAACCAGCTTAGTCAGTTTGACACTGAGTGTCTTTCCATCAACATCTTCTGCCTTTACAAAAGTCGGTCTCTTGGCATCCTTCTTTTCCACCTTGTAAGCGGTAATTGGAGAGCCGCCATCCTGTTCTGAAGCTTCCCATGCAACAACCATGTAGTCTTTGTTGACCTCTGTCACACGAAGGTTGCGTGGTGGAGAAGGTTTATCTGGAAAAGAAACATCAGAGAAATCTTCTAAATGACTTAAAGAAATTCTACATTAAGTAGAGGTCAAGAAGAGAAAGAAATATTCTAGTTAGGTCAATCTTCAAACTGCCATTGATGTTCTCGTCATCTACCATAATGCAAGTTGGTGGCTGATGGAATATGCTAGTCAATAAGTTAGAAGAGCACTCTGAGAATATGGTTTCCAGCCTCCCCTGAGATAGTTACTGTGTACGAACCTTGAACAAGTCCTTCACTCACAATTGTCGTGTTGCATCGATTGATGCTTGGTCACTTAATAAATGCATAGTAATAATAAAAAGTTGGAAGGCTTAACAGGTTCCTGTTGTTGGATTACTACGGTTGTGTATATGGCCCAGCCGAATGATCCTTCAACCTCAGGACAATGCCTCTGATGAGTTTTTACATAAACACATGTGCTACCATCACCTCTCACTTCTTTATCAGAAATTATCTTGCTTAGTCCTATATCTGGTAAGGCTTGTGGCTAAATTATTAATTTTAAACCTAGAAGAAACTCGCTTCTTTATAACATCAACTCTGATACAACAGGGTCAGGACATGGACCCCAAGTTAGTTCAACCATACAAAATAACCTCAATGTAACATTTTCTCGTTATATGGTGGTTCTTGCTATGGCCCTCAAAGACAGCTTTCTAATGAGTTTTGTTGTATCAAGAAAATGATAAGACCAGAGGGATTTCTACTGTGTTGAGTATTAAGGGTGGTAACGCAGAAGTCATTTAAAAGGATGATACATGATAATATGAGTGCATACACATCAAAACAAATGAATGCAAGACAAACCTTTAAGTACGACACTGAATTCGGCCGATGCTGTTCCAGCAGCATTGGTGGCCGTGACCTTGACCTTTCCAGCACTCTGTGCCGTCAAAGATTTCAGAGTCAGCGTCGAAGTCTTGTCCAGTGATTCAATCACACTAGTTTTGGTCTGTGTTATGACTGTGCCATTAAGAGTCCACTCCACTTTGGGCAGTGGCACTCCGGCAATGTTGACTGGGATTGCCAAGGTGGCATCTGCTTTGACAACCTGAGGGCTTTTGAACTTGTTGTCATAGTCAATGCTTGGAGCAACTGAAATTTAACGAAAAATCATGACAAGAATTAATGAGAAAACTGTTTTATGCCAAAAATGATTTGTTATGCCACTAAATCCATCTAGATAGAAGCTCATCTAATCTGAATACTTTTACAGAACGATTATCATAATATACAAAGCATGTATGTACATCGTCAGTTTGAAGTAAAATGATCAACATTACTTGAAATCGAAATCAATTACCCATAACCGGGCATTTGCTGTGGTTGGCCTCTCTACTTGGAATGACCTTCCCCCTCACTAAGGGCTAAACTAATGATTGGTTTTTCCTCTTTGGTCTCTCGTTCTTTAAAGACCTTTTTTCCCCCGGGGTTTTCATGCTGAGAGCGCCTCTGAACAGTTATTGTGAGAGAGGCGCTATATAAATCTTTAGATACGATACGATACGATAGTTGAGGTAAAGGTGGGTATGCAATGACCATTGGCTGAAGCCTTTTGTGCACTACATTAATGGCACAATAGAATTCATCAGATAAAATTAAAATAGCTTGATCAAAACCATTTGAAAGATGATTAGTACGGTGGACGGTTATTCAGGTATAACTGACCTTGTATTGTCAGTTTGCATTCAGTGTCTACTGTGCCAAGCTTGTTGGATGCTTTGCACATGTAAGAACCCTGATCATCCACCTGTGACTCAAGGATTGTCAGTTCTGCTTCATCGTCCTCATATGAAAACTCATAGCGTTTGCTTGGTTTCAATTCTTTGCCATTCTTAAACCTATAACAAAACAATAAAGTTTCAATATATCAAAAACAGAGGAAATATAAATGGGCAGTTTGGTTTGAAACTGCAAAATCGTTAGTTTGGTTTGAAACTGCAATCGATATACAGAAAATGAATGCGAAACACGACAATCATTTAACTGGGTGGCTGCAGCTAAAGTCTAAACAATTAAAGCTTTTAAAACAACTGTGAATCCTGACCCTTATCACTTTGTAATGAGTGTTTCTGATAAATTTAAGATCTTTTACTATGGAATCAAGCTCTGAATTGGTGTCATAGTATTTTAATATCCTTTAATATTATTTATCAACTATCGTATCCTTCACCACAGGTGAAAATTCTATCAAGATCATTTTCACTCCTATGTTTCACCAATAGAAAACAAACTAGCTATGGCTAAGAAGTGCTCAATTAGGCCTACCTCACCTTAGCCACCTGATTTCTAGAAGAAAACTGTTGAGGTAAGAATGAAGATGAACTATTTACTGATATTTGCATAAAAAGCATACCAAGTGATTGATGCAGGTGGTTGTCCTGGTTCAATGGAGCAGCTAAGTGCTACTTCCTCAGAAGCAGTGGCTGTGACATCCTCCAAGCCTTCTGTTATTTTTGGTGCTGATCCAGGTGCTGCAAAGATCACAAGACAGTGATTAATAACACCCACATAGCTGGTCAGTTTCCCATTAAAAGGACGAAATTCAGTTTGATTCTAATTCATCAATTACTGCCATAATTCTTCATTAGCATAGGCTATGTAAGAAACAATTTAAAAAATTTGTTCAATTCAGAAAGAGAACACAGAATATGCATTTACTATTAATGTGAGATTTCTAAAGATTATGAATATTTCTGCACCTTATGAAAACTTCACAAGACAGTATCACAATTGCAATCACAATCTCAAGATTTCTACAGTGCCTAAAGAAAGCTTATTTGTGGGACCAGCATATTCACAGGTGCTCAATCAAAACAAAATCGATAGGCGGGGAAGGCCAGATTCAGTTCCACATTAAGAACCAAAGTAGACAATCAGACAGCTATGATGAATGATGCTTAGATTTGCAGCAGCAAGAGAGGTAAGGAGAAGATCAGAATCATTAAGATTTGTGGAAGGAGTAGTTTTCAATTAAACATTTGTCATGCAGAGATTGCAAGAGTTAAAGTGTTGACAAGTTCATAAGATGGATTGGACCACAGTCACAAGTACGAGATGTAGCTACTTACAGTCACAAGTACGAGATGTAGCTACTTACTGTCTAGTTAAACCATGACCACTAACAGTTTTACCTACATGTATATAGAACACTTGTTAATAACGTACTTCTCTCAAATTAACAACTAAACCTTTGTGAACTTTTAAGGTTAAACTACAACTACAATTATACAATTACCCTGGACTTCAGATGCCTTTGCTTGCTTTGAATTGTCAGAATACGGACCAACTCCAGCTTTGTTTTCTGCTGCCACTCTGAACTCATAGAGCTCAGTCTCCTTTAGTCCTTTTGCAGTATACCTGGTTTCCAGCAACTTTTCCTGTGTAACCCTCTTCCAGGTTGCAGTACCTTCCGAGCGGTATTCCAGAATGTAGTTTGTAATAGGTGAACCGCCATCACTTTCCGGAGGAGACCATGTGACTGTCATGCACTTGTCTTTAATTTCAGAGAACTGTGGAGTGCCAGGTTTGCCAGGTGGACCTACGTAAAATGATTTACAATCATATTAAAAAAATGCAGACTTCACATTAAACCCTAGAAATGAGTAAACCTTCTAACCTTTTAAAAACAAATAATGTAATGTAATATAACAAAAAGCACAACTTTAGAGTCTCTCAGAAGCGCTCACCATGTGGCCACCAAACAGCAGAAAAAGTGCGTCTTTAGGAGTCTAGAGAAAACCATATAGTCACATGCAGCATTAGTGTCACAACCAGAGGGTCTCAGAGCATTCCAGATCCTTGGCGTCACAACCAAGAAGTCCTGAAGACCACAGATGGTGGTTTGAAAGCAGGGTACAATTAAGTCATTTCGTGAGGCAGACCGGAGTGCCAACTGGAAGGCACAGTTCAGCAATGTAGTCCGGAGCAGTGCCAATCATAGCCTTCCAAACCAATAATGTAGTTGAATGTGACACAACTTTACTACGATAACTTACCCCATGGATCCTTGACTGTTGCAGGACTTGTAGGTTGGCTTGGTGGCCCTGGTCCAACTTTGTTTTCTGCTGTAACCCTATATTGGTATGCATTATCTTCCACAACCTCTTTGTCTGTATAGGTCGTAGTGGTGACCAGGTCCTTTGTTACACGAATCCAGCGATCAGTTTTGGCCAGACATCTCTCAACAAAGTAACCAGTGATAGGTGATCCTCCATCGCTTGAAGGTGGCTTCCATGCAAGTGAAGTGTAGTTCTTAAAGACTTCCGTAACTTCTACGTTAAGTGGTTCACTTGGTGCATCTGCACAACAGTAAATAATTACTCAAATAAACAGAGAATCTAAGATAAACATTTGAACATTCGATTTAAAAAAGTGACAAGCTAAGTATTATTATTAATTAGCAACATCAAAAACACCAGCATATACTGCAGACTATTCATCATCATCAGGGTAAAAGAATACAAAGTTTGAATCTTAATGGCACTAATGTATTGAAAGAGAATCAAAGTTTTGGAAACCCAAATCAATCCACTAGCATTATTAAATGCAAACTCTTACCAAATCTTCAGACTCAAGTCTTCAAAGAATTAAAACATTATTGGAAGATCAAATCATCGTGGCAAAACTTACCAAACTGGCCCTTTGGTGTAACGCCTTGGCTGAGCTCAACAAACTCCCCAACTCCAACTGCATTTTCTGCAGCCACTCTGAAGACAATCTGTGCGCCTGCAGTCAGCTTTTCAGCTGTAATTGTTAGTTGCTCGGTGGTGTCAACCTTCGTCCACGTTTTCTTTGTAGCACTGCGCATTTCCACCACATAGCGAGTCACTGGGCTTCCACCATCTTTCTCTGGTGTCTCCCAATTCAGAGTCACGCTGTTCTCTGTGACAGAGCCAACCGTCAGATTTCTTGGAGGACCAGGTTTGTCTAAACATAAGAAACCAACAACTACCGATATTACATTTTATTTAACTAATTCAGTGTAATTTAAAGTAAGTTTTGTCCAAAGTTCATTTACAGCGAAGTCAATAAAATTCTTCATTGATATCCTAAAACGACAATACATGCTTACAAACACTGTCAGAAAGCCTTTTAAACCAATGCTGGAAAAAGGAGAACTGGAGCTTAGGTCATCTCAAATTAGCATAACCACTTCACAATCCAATGAAATAGCCATTCTAAAATATTAAATGTTAACCAAATTCTTTATCCATATGAAAATCGCAACAAAAACATTCTGGACACATCAGGAGTCGATGGGTTAAACTGTTAAAGAATAAATTGCAAAGCTTATAATGCTTTATGTACATCAGGGGTGTCAAACCTTTTCTAATGGCGGGCCAGTGTCAATATTTTCCAGCAAGTGGCGGGCCGGAGTGCCGAAGGCGCCTGAGCAAAATGGGCGATGGGATCTGAGTGGGGGCTCGGTGATCCCGTCCCCAGAAAATTTTTGAGAAGCTAAATCTTAAATGATGCATTTTTAGCACACAAACAGTCAAATTAGGCTTATACAATCTTAATTTTGATCTTCATTTTTCAGTAACAAACATCATATAAAGCACATTGAGCCTCAAAATGAAATATATAAACTTTTATTCTCAAATTGTGTAGGGCTTAGTCTTCAGGCAATGCCGCGGGCCAGAAAAATATCTTCGGCGGGCCATAAATGGCCCGCGGGCCTGCTCTTTGACATCCCTGATGTACATTAAAGGATTCTTACCTAATACGATGACCTTTATTGTGAACGAAGCTTCACCATTTTCATTTGCCATGGTGACCTTGTAATTACCAGCATCCTTGACAATGACCTTTGCCATTGTTAGAGAGGTCATGTTGTTGATTGTTTGTGACTTTATTCTCTTTGGATCTGGTAAGCCAGCATTGTTAAATGTCCAGGTGACTTTTGGCTGAGGATTGGCTGTAAATGGTATCTCGATAGCAGTCGAAGCACCGATGTTCAAGGTCAGTGTGTCACTCATGTCTCCCTTTGCAAACTTTGGAGGTGCTAAAGGAAACATGAAACATATGATGCTATAATGAAGTAAAAAATTCAAAAGAAGTAAATCAAAGATTGCCTAAATAATATATTATAGCTATTCAGCCAAGTTTAACCAATTTAATATTCTTTAACACTCATTATTTATCATAGCACTTTTAAAATATTTTGCTATCATAAAGTTAACTTCGTGATGCTATAGTATTTCTAAGCAATTTTGAGATGTTGCAGATTGGTGCTAAATAAATTATGTTGACATAAACACATATCCTGATATTGGTTACATGCATATTCATGAAAACTTTGCTGAGCCAAACATATATCATAATGCAGCCCCCAAAGTAAGTTAAGTACATAAAGATACATCACTAAATACCATTAATAATGTCCTACTGACATTTACCTTTGACTGACAGTTTTGCAGTTGACTTTGCATCCTTGAAAGCAATCGTGTATTTAGCTTCATCCTCTCCAAGGCAATTCGTAATAACCAGACGATGAACACCTCCTTTGCTGGTGATGTCGTACTTGTCACTTGGTTTAATAGGTTTGTCGCCCTTCAGCCACTCAGCTTTCAGGTCTTCCTTGGAAATTTCACATTCAAACTCTGCTGTGAGACCAATATCATTCAGCGTCACATCTTCCAATGGCCGCAAATAGCCCAGCTTGTCAACTGCACAGAAAAACAGACATAAATCGCAACAATCAGTAACACCAAAATTACGTAAATGTTTTACCAACTTGATTTACATTCTATAACCATAACCATCACTTTATTGCTCCAAACATTGACAAAGTAACATTTCGTTGTACAAAAAACAAAGACCTGTTGGTCGCAAAAGGGAACCCAGAGTCCCGCCGGTTAGGGTCACCTATATACATAGTCTGTTGTTAGATGGTTAACAGAGGCTATCTAGTACAGTGCATTCAAATAATAAGTACCAGTATCTAGTACACGTACAATTATTAACGTACTAGTACAAAGTATTAAACCTTAACTAAGAAAACACAAACAGAATGGGGGATTAGAACCCAACTAATCGTTCTGATGAGTTATCCATAGGCGTAACTGATGTTTAGATATCTTTAAATTTGAGATACTGTGACGGTCTCGGGGTATTCTATTCCATTCTTCTGGGCCAACACATCTGATCGAGAATTTATGAGTGTTTGTATGTGCAAACTACGGTAACTTCTGTATGCAACTAAGATTCTTGTATTATGTCAGTGAATGTCAGAGGCTAGGCTATAGAAGTTGGCATGGGAGCTAGGCAATGAGTTGTAAGTATATCGATGCATGAATTAATTAATCTGCAGTTGTTTGATTTGTGCCATTTTTAGAATCCCAAGCTGTATGAATGATTGCTTTGTGTGAGAATTATAGTGGGAGCCAGCTAATGACACTTTTTTGCAAAAAATTTATTCTGTGGAGTCGAGAATTGTAGTTTGATGCCCATATCATGTTACAATAGGCAATGTATGGATAAATCATAGAATAGAATAAGGTGAGCATAATGTTTGTAGGTAACAGGTAAGATATTCGTGTTAGTATTCCTATATTTTTGGCTATTTTTAGTGCTATTTGCTCAATATGATTGTTCCAGGTAGGATGTTGGTCAACGTAGACTCCTAAGAATTTTACAGATTTTACTTGTGGGATGTCAGTAGTGTCTATTTGGATATAAGAATGTTTATCCACTGTATTTTGACTGGTTCAAAAGAATTAAAATTGATTGTTTCTTTCAATAGAAGAAACGATTAATGAATGCATGGTACACTATAACAACAGGTGGTTAAAAATTGTAAATCTATATAAGATTACATTTACTTGATGTCCAGCAGCAAAAAATTTTCGATATCAACGTACCAGTTCGAGCAGTCTTTGATGGGGCAGATGGTTCTCCTTTTCCAACTTTGTTTTCTGCAGTGATCCTGAACTCATAATCCACATCAGTCTGAAGTTCTTTGACAGCATATTTTGTGTCGGTCACACTTCCCTCCACCTTTACCACTTGCCACTTTGCGTCTCCTTTTCTCTTCAGCTCAATAATGTAATTTGTGATCGGTGTACCTCCATCACTCTTTGGTGCAGTCCAAGTCAACAGCAATGTTGTAGACATTATGTTCGATACCTCGGGCTGTCCTGGTTTTCCAGGAACATCAAACTCGCTCCTGGCAACAAAAGAAATCTCAGAACAAGGTTTCCCAACACCTGCAATATTTTCAGCTGACACCCTGATTCCGTATTTCGTGTTTTCCTTCAAGTCATCCATTGCCAATTCACAAACAGTCACAGCTTTCTTGTTCACTTTCAACCACTTGCCATTGGTGCTCCTCTCCACGTAGTATCCAGTTACTGGTGAGCCACCATCAGTTTCAGGTGGTTCCCATCTAATGGTGGCTGATGCCTTGGTGACATCATCTGCTCTGAGTTTTGTTGGAGGACCTGGTGGATCAAAAGGTACTTTGCAAGTGACCGGCTCTGCAAGTTCTGCTGGTTCACTCTGTCCAATGCTGTTGATAGCAAATACTCTGAAGATGTACTTGGTTCCTTCAAAGAGCTTGGAAGCCTTGATTGTGAGAGTCTTAGCATCAGTTGTTCCTTGCTTGATGTAGGCTGTCTTTGTGGCATCACGCCTTTCAATGAGATATCCAGTTATTGGTTCTCCACCATCACTTTCCGGTACTTCCCATTTCAGATCAACAAAGTCCTTGTCAAAAGCCGTAACCTGGAGATTTCTTGGTGGACTTGGTTTGTCTGAAATGAATATTTTACAATTATGATGCGAGCTACCTTTGGTTTGAATATTCACTGCTATTTAGATCAAAAGAAATTTGCATCAAAAGGCTGTGATTGTCAATCACTGTCCAAAGCTTTTGACTAAGACATATGAATAAACCTGAGATACAAGTGTACTATTTTTAAAGACAGCAGTAGTTACACTTCTTCCACTCTTTTTGGATAAAGGACCATGCCATGATGTGTACCAACAAGGAATTGATGGACTTCTTGAAATGGATGTCGATATATATCCTTTAGCATATGACATTAGCACATAAAAATTATTAGTGTTTTACTGACCATGCTGGTGAAGCAAAATAAGAAAATTCACATTTCTTTCCCATATCTTAAAAGATCCTATAATTTATATGTCACATTTTGCCATGGTTACAATAATATAGTGTGCTAAAATCAGCACGTTCTGCCTCATGTGAAATGTGGAAAGTGATGTGACACCATTTATATGCCTAAATTCTGATAAATATTGCAACCCATGTGCCCTACCTTTCACAACAACGGTAAATTCTGCTGTAGCAGATCCTGCTGTATTTTCAGCCTTGACAACATAGGTTCCCGAAGTTTGGCCACTGACTCCTTTGATAGTCAGACGAGACGAGCCTTCCTTTGTTTCAATTGTTCTTCCATTAGCTGAGGTAAGTTCTTCATTATTCTTATACCAGGTGACTTTTGGTTTTGGACTACCAGAAACATTAACTGGAATAACCAGAGTACTGTCTGCCTTCGGCTTCTGCACCTCTTTCAGTTTGGCATCATAGTCAATTTTAGGAGGAACTGCAAAATTATCAAAATAATAAAACTTTAATGAACAGATAAAACATCACAAGCTCCATATTAAATACAGCAAAATTAATTTACTACAAGATATAAACAATTTCCGATTTATAGCTTCATACAACCCCTCGAAGTCCAACTCACACCTCAACGTGGTGAGGGGTGGCAACAGTCAGTAGGGGGAGTGCCTGCTGAGGCTATGCCATCAGTGGTGAAGGTCTTGGCCGAAGTACCACCTTAGGGCGCTACGCGAGGTGGACAGGCTCAGCAGGAACCCTGAAAAAGCTGGCAAACGTGGGTGGCATCGCCGCCTTTGATACCACATGTGGTTATCAGAGCCAGTCCTAAGCCTGGAACTCTCTTTAAGGGAGAAGCGCGAAGGTCGAACGGATGGGTGCAGATACTCCGTTCGTAAAGAAAAAATACGAATGAAATCCAATGCAAGCATTGGACCCCAAAAGGGCCTCGGCCCAGGGATCCGAGGCAAGCGTTGGACACCTACGGGCCTTCGGCCCATGGATCCTGATGATGATGACAACTGTTTAATGCAATTAATAGATTCACTTGATGCTTTCTCATCCTCCTCCTTTGGTGGGGCTTCGTTGGTTGGCTCTGCTCCATCATACATATGAGAGCTGTTTGTAACGATATCAACTCAGGTCTCGGTCCTCGGTCTCCTTGTTCAGCCCCTTTTGGAGACCTTCTGGTCCCTCGCTGCCGTATGTCAACAATTCACCATACACCCTCATGCGTTGGTTCATCCCACTAGAGCAACCTTTCTTCACATTCAAGCTGTTCCTTTACACTCTGCTCAAGTTACTTTTCTAGCTACATGTATTTTAAGACACACCTGTTTATATCCCTTAGACAGACATGTTGATGGGTGCATAAAATGTGCTTTATAAAATTTCCAGATGCATACACACATACATGCATCTCTGTGTGACTGAGTTGTCAGGTCAAATGCAGTGCTCCAGAGTTTTCATTGGATCTAATATGTTGTCAGTCTCATTATATCATATCACATGTGTCTCAAATCAATTTGTAATTATTTTTTTTATATTTTTGCTCATCATAAGCAATAAGCGAATCCTGAAATAATAATAATAATAATAATATCTTTTCTTTAATTAAGCGCCTGAACAAACGCACTGCGCTGTACATTTACATGTTATGCAATTGAAACAATTTTAACTACTAACAGACCAGACAGCCTGCAATACACGGGGCTAATAGCAGCCTACAAAGCAGGTCCGCCCTACGGGACTCGAACTCGGTACCTCTCGCTCTCTACGCCAGTGTGTTATCCAATGCGCTATCGGGCCCCTCAAATTCTTAGGCTATTGCATTTTGAACGCATACATAAGTCAAAAATGCTAAAACACAAAGCACTACCAGAATACTAGAAGACAATGTTCCTTTTTACAACAGTAACAGTTTGAAGCCTGGAAAATCAGAAAAATTACAGACCATAGTAAAGATGGGAAGTTAAATTTCCTACTGTGAAACATAGGAAGCAGTGCATTTCAGATGGTAGAACAGGTTACTGCAAAAGATAACGTGACGGCAAATGCCCAATATTATATTTTGGAGGTTATACAGGATGTACCAGAAAGGGAAAATGATAACTGAAGTGAAAGGGACAATGATATCTGAACTGAAAGGGACAATGATATCTGAACGGAAAGGGACAATGATTTCTGAACTGACCCAGCACTTCTAACTTGCTTTCCGTTTTCACACTTCCAAGTTTGTTGCTAGCTTCACATCTGTAGGAACCAGCATCACTTGTCTCGATGCCTTTGATTGTCAGCGTGATAGTCTCACCATCATCAGTTAAAGTATCATGGGCACTGGCCTTTATTTCTTTATTAGCTCGGAACCTGTAAAACACATTCAACCAAATTTATGACAACTCACAAGTAATCATCATTTACCAAAACCACTTGTAAGGTTTTGCAATCCACCTAGCCTCCATAACTTCATTCCAATCCAATTTAAAGCCTTATAATTGTAACCTCAAAGTTATACAGCAAGAGCAATTCCTCTGAGGAGCTCACGGGTTATTTCCAGTACTGCTCTTGTAACGATGTTCAGAGTCTGCGACTACTCTGACCCACTGTTTTCCGAAGCCGGAGCCCAACTCTTGAAATTTATTCCAGTAATGTTACGTAAAATCTCTCAATTTATTGAAGCCACACTAACGATACCAGATTATATTCACAGCACAGAATATAGTCAAATCCGTAAGTGCACTGTTGTTGTGTTCTGTACGAGATCAATATCCATAGCAAAGTCAAACACAAGAGACAATTTTGGTGTTAGCTCTTTCAATAGATACACGATTATATCTTTTGTACATCAGATTTGCCTATGTGGATGTTCAAAAGCACAACATGAGATACCTTTATGTTGCTTTGACTAGCAGAATCAACCACTGGTAAGGATAAAAAGGTAAAGGTAACAAAGGTGTGCTTTAAAAATGATAAATGCTTCTTCTGCACAAGCTCTTCAGCAGGTTTTGAGTGACCTTTCTTTCCAACTTAAAATTTAGATATTCTGAAGATCAGCAACACTTAAAAATCTAGCAAGCACGAAACCAAATACCTAGTCAGTTTAAAAGCAGAAAATAATGTATGTACCATTTGATGTCAGCAACTGGTTTGCCTCTGTTAATTCTGCAAGTCAAGGTAACGGTTTCTGTAGACTTAGCAGTACTGTCCTTCAGCGGTTCGATAACTGCAGGAGGTTCCCCTTCTGAAAATACAAATGAAAGCCATTCACTAACACTTTAATGATGAGCTGCATTGGTTTCCCAGACGTTTTTAGTACACTCTCCTCATTAAAGTGCTAAATGTAGATAAACAGAAAAATGCAATTAACCATGAAATAAAGAGGCATTGAAGCCATAAATGCAATCAATGATTACTTGAAATAGTGCATATTTTATGTTGAAATTCATTTAAGTAATTGCTTATATTCCAGGATTCATAATGCATATAATTTCCCAGCAGTCTATGGAAGATGACAAAACAAAGATGCATACCTAGTGATTCCACAATTTTCACTGGGGCGCTGGGATCTGAAAATGGACCAATTCCAGCCTTGTTCTCAGCAGCCACTTTGAACTCATAAACAGAATTCTTTGTCAGTTTGAGCAGCTTGTATTCTGTCTTTGAGATGGCTTCCTTGGTGGCCTGTACCCACTGTACAGACTTCTCTTGGCGGCTATGTATGACATAGTTGGTGATCTCCGCACCACCATTGTCTGTTGGAGCAGTCCAGTGCAAAACAATAGAAGAATCAGTGATATCGCTGAAAGTTGGGGTTCCTGGCTTTCCTGGTGGTCCTGATAAAGCAAAATCAGAAAAAGGAAAGTAAGAAAACATGTCATGAAAGTCATCATAATCGTCATGATTTTAATCTCAAGATTTCCACAAAAATGCCCAAAGAAAGCTAAGTCATGGGAATCAAGCGGGTGCTTCGGTCTTCCTCGCAAAATGACTTGATTGTACCCTGCTTTCTAACCACTACCCGTGCTCGTCGGGACTTCTCAACTGCGGCGCCGCAGATCTGGTAAGCTCTGCAGCCCTGTTTGTGCCACTAATGCTGCATGTGGCTATATGATTTTCTCTAGACTCTTAAAGACCCTTTTTCAGGTGTTTGATGGCCATGTGTTGAGCGCTTCTGAAAGACTCCTAAGTGGTGCTTTATAAAAGTCTTGTTACATTATATTACATTACATACTGACAGGCACTCAGTCAAAACGAAATCAATAGGCAAGTAAGGTCATGGTCAGTTCCAGGGCAAGATCCAAATCCACGCAGGTAGACAAACAGATGGCTATGGTGGATAGGGTATGGAACTGGCATGACATGAGAGGTAACTGAAAGAGATGTAATCAGAACTTCTCATAATTGTAAAATTTAATTCAAAGGAAATTAAAGGTCTTATTGTTCAGGCAAAGCATAGCACAGAAGAAATATGCTCACCAAATGCATCCTTTGCCACAAATGGTGGGCATGGAGAACTTGGAGGTCCTACTCCTATCTTGTTTTCAGCCATGATTCTGATTTCATACTCGTTTCCTTCAAGAAGATCTGAGACCTTGAACTGGAGTTCAGTGATGGCAGCTTTGTTGATTTTGAGCCATCTTGGCGAGGAAGTTACACGACGTTCTACATGGTACCCTGTAACTGGTGAGCCACCATCTTCTTTAGGTGGCTGCCAGGTCACCAAGCATGACGTTTTGGTCACATCTTTGATTTCTGGAGCTTCTGGTGGGCCTGGTTTATCTGTGGGAAAAATATAAATATATAGACTTTTTCATTTTCATTTAAACAAATTACGAGATTTTAACACACATGGAACACTGACAAATTACCCACATAACAGAAAACTCTGTAGAAGAGCAAAAATTAAGAATCACAGACTGAACTAAAATATTTGAATAAACTGGTATATTTGATAAAGTTACTGTAAGGAAAGCATCTGAAGTGTCAAAGTGTTTCGATAAGAACATAAGCAAGAAATCAATTCTGAAGATCCTTAGGAGCATAAAAATAGGATAATTTGGGAATAGATGCTTGAAGATCATTTGAATACATTACTTTGCCATTTTAACATGAAAAAGTTCTAGCCTCACTGTAGTCTTGCATAAGCCACTAGTTAATGAAAATATAAGTACAGCTGGCAGGTGACAACCGACAACCATGATCCCTGGGCCTACAATTAACGCATAGCTGGCCAGTAGGAGCCAGTGCATGACATGATGTAGGCTGTTCAAGGTCCAGTGAAGGCAGCTTTTTGGATGTGCCCTAAATGCAGGATAGGTCTAGTTGAAATTCAGCTAGAGAAACCGGAAGCTAAACTATTAAGATAAAAAAAAAAGCTGATCTTGTGATCGAAAAGAGTTCATGGTACTATCACATTTCCAAGTATTACATTGTGGGTGAAATTGTATTCACATTCCAAATACAGATCAATTGAAGGAGAATCAAATCCTCTGAAGTTTCACATACAACAGCTGTGTTCCACTATCAAAACTACCATAGTCAAACCATAAAAACTGTTTCTGTCCAAACACATAAATAATTTAGAAACAATACAAGTAAACTCAAACAAGAGACTGTTCTTTTAGTTCATAATTGTCTCAAATGATGCTACTACATCACAGACAGTCACCCTCTTATCAGAAGAGATGGGTTCTCATTGCTATACGTAACCTGAAACAATTGTCTTTACATAGATTACAGAATACCAAGAAAAGCAATCTAAAATTCAAAATATCTAAAATTAGTACATGCAAGAGACACATCAGATATTATTTACCAAACTGGCCCTTTGGTGTAACGCCTTGGCTGAGCTCAACGAATTCCCCAACTCCAACAGCATTTTGTGCAGCCACTCTGAAGAAGTACTGAGTGTTTTCTGTAAGTTTTTCTACTGTAATCGTCAGTTGTTCAGTGGTGTCAACCTTTGCCCAAGTCTTCTTTGTGGCACTGCGCATTTCCACCACATAGCTTGTGACTGGGCTGCCACCATCTTTCTCTGGTGTTTCCCAATTCAGAATCACGCTGTTCTCTGTGACAGAGCCAACTGTCAGATTTCTTGGAGGACCAGGTTTGTCTACACAAAAGCAAAATTTATTATTATTACTATTACTATTAATCATATACTTCTAGCACACTAACTTATACTTTAGCACAATAATATTTAACTGCTTACGGCTGTCTCGATCCTTTGCTTCAACTGGTCCCTCTCTTTGGAATGCACTTTCTCTACAATTCTATTTAGCAGATCTCTTCTACCTTCACTTTTCTCAAAATCTGCATCTTTTCGTGGGGTCTTGCACACTGGGAGTGCTTCTTAACTGTTCACCCTACTAGAGGCGCTTTACAAATGCTTAAATACAATACAATACAATACAATACAATATGCTTAAAATCATAATACTAACATCAAAACTCAGCATCAAAATCTGCAAAGAGTAACTCTACACACTCAAGTTTAAAAAAAATCAACACAACCAAATTAGAATACTAAATTATCTAAAAATCACAGACTGAACTAAAACACAAAAAAGCAATTAGATCTTTCTGGTATCTGAAAATAAGAGGTACTGGCTTCCAGTGACTAGTTAAAACATTCTTACCTAAAACGATGACCTTTATTGTGAACGAGGCTTCACCATTTTCGTTTGCCATGGTGACCTTGTAATTACCAGCATCCTTGACAATGACCTTTGCCATTGTTAGAGAGGTCATGTTGTTGATTGTTTGTGACTTGATTCTCTTTGGATCTGGTAAGCCAGCATTGTTAAATGTCCAGGTGACTTTTGGCTGAGGATTGGCTGTAAATGGTATCTCGATAGCAGTCGAAGCACCGATGTTCAATGTCAGTGTGTCACTCATGTCCGCCTTTCCAAACTTTGGAGGTGCTAGAGGAAATATCAAACATATGATGCTATAAGTAAATGAAGTAAAAAATTTCAAACGAATACCTTTCTATGAAATCAAAGATTGCTGAAATAGTATAATTATTATAGTTATTCAGCCATGTTTACCAATCTAATATTCTTTAACACTCTATTTATCATAACACTTTTGCTATCATAAAGTTAACTTCGTGATGCTAAAGTATTTCTGAGCACTTTTGAGATGCTGGTGCTATATAAATTATGTTGACATATACATAACCACATATACTGATATTGGATACATGCATATTCATGAAAACTCTGCTAAGCAAAAATATTCCATAATGAAGCCCCTGAAGTAAGTTGCTAAGTACATAATGATACAACACAAAAACCTCACATGAACTGTCCTACTGACATTTACCTTTGACTGACAATTTTGCAGTTGACTTTGCATCCTTGAAAGCAATCGTGTATTTAGCTTCATCCTCTCCAAGGCAATTCGTAATAACCAGACGATGAACACCTCCTTTGCTGGTGATGTCGTACTTGTCACTTGGTTTAATTGGTTTGTCTCCCTTCAACCACTCGGCTTTCAGGTCTTCCTTGGAAATTTCACATTCAAACTCTGCTGTGAGACCAATATCATTCAGCGTCACATCTTCCAATGGCCGCAAATAGCCCAGCTTGTCAACTGCACAGAAAAACAGACACAAATCAAATCACAACAATCAGAAACACCAAAATTAAGCATACGTTTAACCAACTATTTTCATCCTGTTTTACATTCTATAAGAATATTAATCCAATGGATTTTGACTGGATCAAAAGAATTAAAATTGACTATTTCTATCAAAAGAAGAATTGATTAATGAATGCGTGGTACATTATAACAACAGAGTGGTAGAAATTGTTAGTCCATACTAGATTACATTTACATGAAGTCCATATAGCTATAAACGTTTCAATTTAAACTCACCAGTTCGTGCAGTCTTTGATGGGGCAGATGGTTCTCCTTTTCCAACTTTGTTTTCTGCAGTGATCCTGAACTCATAATCCACATCAGTCTGAAGTTCTTTCACAGCATATTTTGTGTTGGTCACACTTCCCTCCACCTTAACCACTTGCCACTTTGCATCTCCTTTTCTCTTCAGCTCAATAATGTAATTGGTGATCGGTGTACCTCCATCACTCTTTGGTGCAGTCCAAGTCAACAGCAATGTTGTAGACATTATGTTCGATACCTCGGGCTGTCCTGGTTTTCCAGGAACATCAAACTCGCTCCTGGCAACAAAAGAAATCTCAGAACAAGGTTTCCCAACACCTGCAATATTTTCAGCCGACACTCTGATTCCATATTTCGTGTTTTCCTTCAAGTCATCCATTGCCAATTCACAAACAGTCACAGCTTTCTTGTTCACTTTCAACCACTTGCCATTGGTGCTCCTCTCCACATAGTATCCAGTAACTGGTGATCCACCATCAGTTTCAGGTGGTTCCCATCTAATGGTGGCTGATGCCTTGGTGACATCATCTGCTCTGAGTTTTGTTGGAGGACCTGGTGGATCAAAAGGTACTTTGCAAGTGACTGGTTCTGCAAGTTCTGCTGGTTCACTCTGTCCAATGCTGTTGATAGCAAATACTCTGAAGATGTACTTGGTTCCTTCAAAGAGCTTGGAAGCCTTGATTGTGAGAGTTTTAGCATCAGTTGTTCCTTGTTTGATGTAGGCTGTCTTTGTGGCATCGCGTCTTTCAATGAGATATCCAGTTATTGGTTCTCCACCATCACTTTCCGGTACTTCCCATTTGAGATCAACAAAGTCCTTGTCAAAAGCCGTAACCTGGAGATTTCTTGGTGGACTTGGTTTGTCTAAAAATGCAAAATTGTTAAACTTGTTAAAAAGTGTTAAACATTTGACTACCAATACCAATATAGGGGGTGTAAATGTTGACTGATGAATTCACTTTTAAATCACAGATGTTCGTTTACTAATGTCATTAAGGCTTAAAAATCTGTTCATTTGTCACTAAAGATTTCATGAATCCATCAGAGGAAATAAATCCAGGAAGGTACGAGTTCTCACTCGAGATTTTTAGGTGAAAAAATAATTTGCCAGAATACTTTCAGAGTCTGGTTATTTATTATGGTATGTACATTTAATTTTATAAAGATTTTATTTAACTGGAACTCCACTTGGTGTTTCTGGCTAACCCGTGACTTGATGTGTCCCTTGTGAGAAAGCGGTGCCCTGTTGTTAAGTCGAGCTTTATAAATGTAGAGATTGTGGTTACCATTAAATCATATAATAATTATGGTAATAAAGGATTATGGTACTGTGATGCAAGCACAGCATGACCATGTCAATAACTGGACAATCTCTTAATATGCTGCAGGATTTCACATCTTGTTTCAACTAGAATTCTATATGTGAAATTGAACCAAAATCTCAGAGGAAAAGGCCAAATAGAATTATTTTCAGTTGTATATTGCAAAGGTAGGGCAGAGAAAAGAGCATGTAATAAATTTAAATTGCACAAAAAGCAAAATCGAAACAAAATTCAAGTAGTGTGGTGACTTAATAAAAATCAATTCTCTAACTTATTTTAACATTTCAAGATACCTGAATTTTCTCAAGTTAGTAACTAATGTTGATGGCAAGTATCTAAGCACTGTGCAAATGGTTAACTTGCATTTTGTAAAACTATATGTTATCAAACCATAAGTGAGCATCTTACCCTTTACTGAGATGTTGAATTCTGCCTGTGCACTGCCCACAACATTTTCGACCTTCAGCGTGTACGTTCCTGCCTGTATTGCCTTGGCTTCAGTAAGTGTCAGTTTGGTGGAAGTTTGGGTGATCTCCATGGTAACTGACTTGTCTGCCTGAAGAGGCTGACCATTGAAGAACCACGCAGCAGTAGGGACAGGCACGCCACCAATCTTGGCATCGATGATAAATTTCTGTCCACCACGCAGTGACTGCGGTGACTTGAGACGGTCGTCATGCTGGATTGTTGGAGCAGCTGTGACAAGAACAAATTATAATGTACTAAACAAAGCAAAAGGATTTACAATATTAAAATTGTATATCAAAAATGTATTTTGTACAATACACTTGATGCTTAAATACATCACATGCATCAAAATTAAACAATATATAACACCTCTTGTCATAGACGATTACCGGTAATAGCTTGAAGTTTAGAAGCGTAGACAAAGTCTGCATAATATATACTGGAGCCTGCTTTTAAAAAGCAACTGTTCAGTAACATGTGTTAAACTTATAATCTTGATTTAAATCAATTAGCAGCTTTTAATAAGATGGCTCAATAACGATAATAACTGACAATATATATATATATTCTAGTTTTATGATGCACATTTTTAGATCTGTTAGATTGCCATGTTATGCATCCTTGTGAGGTTCCTAAAAGGTGCTTTACAAATAGCCACAGATACATGCATACATACATACATACATACATACATACAAAAAATACATACATACATACATACATATATTATCTCAATGTAGCTTATATTAATTCACCTACCATGAACAGTAAGTGTGGCCTTGGAGCTGATTTCACCGGCTTTGTTTGTAGCCTTGACCTGGTATTCCGCTGTATCAGTCAGGTCTGTTTTCAGAATGTTGAGCACTGCCTGATCACCTTCATAC
This sequence comes from Aporrectodea caliginosa, assembly GCA_020284085.1. Taxonomy (NCBI): domain Eukaryota; kingdom Metazoa; phylum Annelida; class Clitellata; order Crassiclitellata; family Lumbricidae; genus Aporrectodea; species Aporrectodea caliginosa. The sequence goes on from JACEVL010006441.1 coordinate 1,877,437, forward strand.
GTCATGGTGTATTTGCTTGCATCTGGCAGAATTTCCTTAGGACCCTTGAACCACTGGATCTTAGCTCTCGGCTCCCCTGGTGAAATGGTTGCAACGAACTTGACCGGCTCTGGCATCACTACCGTCTGGTCCTTCAGAGGTTCTGATAATGTTGGATTATTTCCACCTGTAAAGGAAGAAGACATGAAGCATATAGGATGCAAAACAAAGTAAATTAAACTCCCAGCAGATTAATGATTCTCCTGTTTCACTTAATTATTGTTAATATTATTAGGCAGGTAACAAGCGACAGCGCTGAGCAAATTTGTGTGAAAGACTTGCTCACGGTTCCTACACAGTAACTATCTCAGAGGAGGCTCAAACATGTATTCTCCACATTACAAGGCAAGAGCTCTAAACAACTGTCTACTGTGCCTCATAAAATTTACTAATAGCACCCCAAATCAAGAGATTAGATAATGACACACCTATATATACAACTGCATACAAAGGAAAAATCTGGATCCCAGTCTTAATACAGTAATAATCTTTAGATAATCACAACACTTATGCCACTCTGCATCTAATAACTATGACAATGCAATTTTCTAATCTAATCTAATCTAGAGACATCTACAGTGCCATTATTATAACATATGACAAGGCATTACTCAGTGGTCACTCAGGAGTAACACTGCATTTCATAATAATACTCTTAGCAACAATTAACATGCAGCATTGCTAGCAACTTTTGCCCCACTACCGCTTACCATGTATTTACACAAATTTGGCACAGTGTTTAAGATATCAGATTATTATCAAACCCTGCACCCTGCCTGTGGCTTATCTTGGTGTACTAGTTACACAATTTGACCTCATGCAGATCGCAGACAAGAGCTTACTGTATTTTCCAGACAGTACCATAATTTACAGCAGACAAATAAAGAAATTTGTGCCAGCTGGCTAAATTAGAAGTAACTGCTAAAGATTATAGCTGTTCTTACTTACCCATTGGAGTCTTGACTCTCTCAGAAATGTCAGAGAAAGGTCCCACCCCAGCCTTGTTTTCTGCAGCAACTCTGAATTCGTAGAACGTGTTATCCTTCAGTTTAGTGACAGTGTGGCTTGTTGATGGTATTGGTTCCTTTTGAATGTACTTCTCCCACTTTTGGGTGCCCTCAATGCGAAACTCGATCAAATAATTGACTATTTCCGCACCACCATCAGATTCTGGTGCCGTCCATGTCAGGTTGACTGAAGAACTTGTAACATCTCCCGCAACGGGTCGACCAGGTTTGCCTGGTTTTTCGAATGGATTTTTGGCTGTGATGGGTTGAGATGGTGGACTGAACTCGCCAATACCAGCCTTGTTTTCTGCAGCAACTCTAAATTCATAGTCCGTTCCTTCTAAAAGGTCTGTAACTTTAAGAGTCAAGCCCTGGATTGGTTCCTTGTTAATGCGGACCCAACGGACTGAGCCACTTGTTGTCCTACGTTCCAAATGGTAACCAGTGATTGGTGATCCACCATCGCTTGCAGGTGGTAACCAGGTAACTGTGCAGCTTTCACTGAGCACATCGGTAATTGTAGGGGCATCTGGAGCACTGGGAACAGCTGGAAAGAAGAAATCATCAGAAAATGCTACAAGTTATGTTAAGCCTTGTTCAAAAGCCATATTACAACTTCAAGTATAAAAAGTAATTAGGTAAGTATATTCTTTATTGAACCAGCTGCAATCCGCATTCCGGTGTACATACATCATATAATAAGCAATCAATAGTCAATATGAATAAAGCATTCTAACTATGAAAGCTTTTTTCGTGTTATTGTCAGCTAATGCTAAAACATGGTCATTAACAACACAACAAAAAGAAACATTGTAAGATGACAGGAGCACAATTAAAATTTCCTGTCAGTTAGATGTGATTTTTATCTATGCACTTAGTACTTCTCAGATTTCAACCGCCCTCACACTGTAGGATTTCCTTAAAACAAAATTATAATTTTTTCAAATATTTTGAGGTAAACTTCATGAAAGCTGAATGTCAGACTCACTGAATGCATTTTTTGCAGTGATAGGTTCCGTAATTTCAACCGGTTCGCTAACACCATACTGGTTGACAGCAGACACTCTGAAGAGGTACTGATTCTGGTCGTGCAAATCAGTCACTGTGACAACAAGGTCTTGCGGCTTTCCAACTTCCTGCCAAGTGTTTCTCTGTAGGTTCTTCTTCTCAACGATGTAATGAGTGACAGGACTTCCACCGTTATCTTCGGGGCATTCCCATTTCAGGTCTGCGGTAATCGCTGTCAGTGAAACCACTTGCAGATTCCTTGGGGGTGAAGGTTTATCTGCAAAATTGTCAAATCAACACTTCATTGTATACATTCAACCATCAATGACATAAACTGTATGACAGTCACCTCAAAACATGACTTGTTTGACAACCATGCATTTCTAACAGGGGGTCATAATTGGCAACCTGCCTCTGTACCATGATGGCAGAACATAGCTACTGCATTTGTCTTTCATCCGACTGTTATCATTACTCGTCAATGACAACTCCGTGTCAATCCAAGCACTCTATAAAAAGGTTGGCTGGCTGTTCAACAGCTGTTGTTGCGTGTGCACTGAAGCCAAAATATCCTTCAACGATAGGACTACACATCGGAAGAATATATTTGAAAATGGCATTTTAAAGTATCACTGAATAATGAGTTCTTGCCTTACCTTGCCTTAAACGGGAGAGAGTTCAATCAAAGTTAAGGTTTCCTGATGTTTACAAAATGCAGAGTTTTAAAACACCTTTTAAAAAAGATTAAAAAGTGTTTTCGAAAGGTTCCTAAAAATTGTCTCTTTACAAGCCCATACACATCACAGTATCACGATATACAAAGTAGGCCTACGAATAAATAACTCCTTACGCAAACATGCTTACCCAGCACAACAAGCTTTATTGTCACTGTTGTTTTGCCAAATTCATTTTCCAGCACAATGGTGTATTCTCCTGCATCGAGTTTTTCCACTTTCTTAAGCGCAAACAATGCCTTGCTCTTATCGATGGTGCATGAAATGCGTTTGTCGTCACGAACAGCTCCACCACTGAATGTGACAGAGGACTTTGGTGGTGGATAGGCTACAAACGGCAGAGGTGTTGTCGATGAGCTTCCAGCTTTCAAGATGAGAGTGTCAGTAAAGGCTGCATCAAGGATAAAGTTCGGAGCAGCTGCAATGACAAACAGATGACACCAATGTGTAAAATTAAAAAAATTGGAAAACATCATGTGAATATTGTAGCAGCAATACATATTTACAACTCAGAGCTTATTTAGAAATAAAACAAAATCAAACAAAGGACACTATATGCTACAGACTAGTACATAATAAGATGACACAACAAAAGAGTTATAAGTATATGTAAATAATTTTTTATAATTTGTTCAGCTTAGCACAAAAGCATATGAGTGAATTTTTCATATCAGTAAGCATTCTACAAACACTTATTAATTTTGTATGCAGTACTGTTGACAGCAGAAGAAATTGTGGAGGTTCTTAAAGAAGTTGTATGCACACACTTGCCATTGCAAAGCTAATGATTCAAATTCACTAACTTATAGTAATTTATAGCAAGGTCTTACCGTTAATTTTGAGGACTGCTTTGGATGACTGGCCACGCACAGTCGCTGTGTATTCAGCCACATCTTCTTCACCAAATATGTCATGGATGATCAGACGATGAATTGTACCATCCATTACAACCTCAAACTTCTTGTTTGGCAGAATAGGCTTGCCAGACTTCAACCACTGAACCTTAATGTTGGGCTTGGAAAGTTCGCATTCGAAAGTTGCAAGCCCAGGCAGTTCCGTCACTTGCTGGTCTTCCAAATGGCGAATGAACTCAACCGTCTCCTCTGCAAAGAATTACCACACAATAACTATCGACTTTTAGGCAAAATAATTTTGTAATCAATGGTACTAAATGTATGAGACAGAAACAAGTAACAAATAAACCTGATGGGGTTGAAGTTAGAGCCAATTGCTTGAACTACTGCCTGGTAGTTGGTGTTAGAATAGAATAGAATATTCTTTAATTAACCAATTGCAAACCACATTTTGGCTTACAGGAAACATTACTTGTTGATAACAATAGAACTTATGATCCATAAAGTATTCTAGTCAACTTCTCACGCTGTGCTTTTTTCAATTCCCTTTCTAACCCAATCATTTTCAACTTATCTTTTATCTGTTTAGATCTGTCATATCGCCATGTTTCACTACCTATAGAAGGTTTTGAAAGGAGCTAACATAAGCAGACATAGGCACATATGCACATAACGTCTTCTAACAAGGCATCAGTTGGTCATTCTTAATATAAAATCAATTTATTAAATATATAAAATAAACTTTATTTTATGCAGTTGACTTCTCATTCTATGTTACATGCTGCTGCATTTGTCTTTCTAAACGAGATAACAGTCTGATGACAACGCATCAGCTGTTCAAGTTCTACATGAATTCAAGATATAGAAATGTAGAAACCTGATAAGGTTAGAGAGGCGGAGGAAGAAACTTCAGCAAATGCCACGGTGTACTTCGCCTGTTCTGACTTCTCTGCATCTTTTATGATGAGCGTGTGATTCGTGCCATCAACCCTGATCTCGTAACGGCCACCTGTCTTGATCTCCTTGCCGTCTTTGAGCCACTTGGCTTTCTGGTTCGGCTTGGAGACCTCGCATACGAAGGTGGCCGTTTGTCTCTCAAGGATCTCCTGATCTTGAAGAGGAATCACTATCTCCAGTGGTGCCTCTGTTAAAGTCAATCACACACACCATCAAATGCAATTCCCCAACTCCATTAGGGTGCTAGATAAGGTATAGATACACAATGAAATGGACATGAATAGCTGTTGATCTTTTCATCGAGGGTTACAAGAATCATACTGGTATAGTCCTTTGGCAAATTTTGAGGTTCAAACCCTGTCCCCCTTTATCAAATTTTTAGGCTAGAACCAAGTCCTTATCATTGACGAGATAACTTTAATTTTTGTGACAACTGAACCACTCACTGCACTAACTGCATAACCAATTTATATTCACCCTCACATTTTCCCTCTGAGGTTTTTCTAACACAAAATACAAGAACAACACTTCAGAGCTTTGCTATTGCCTCTGACGAGTCTATCTAGAAAAGGTGCTATAAAATCTGCAATTACAATTTGTGATAACGCAATCCTCTTGGAATGATTCATATTAAAATAATACAAACACAGTCAACATTGTATTCCAAAGGTACTACGGAAGTAGACAATTACCCTTCACTGAGAGTGTAGCAGACGTCTTTTTGTCCTTGATGGTACAACTGTACTTCTTGGCGTCTTCAAGGTGAACGTTTTCGATGACGAGTCGATGGATATGACCATCGACTTCGACTCTGAATCGTTCCCAATCTCCGACGCCTGGCTCGATCTTGTCGGCTCCCTGATACCAGGTGGCAACCTGGTTTGGCTTGGAGACTTCACACTCAAAAACCACAGTCTGCTTTTCCATAACTTCAAGGTTGGACAACTGTTTTGTAATTTCAACTGGAAGCTCTGAAAGAATAAAACAGAGTTTACACCAAATGAAAATAAATTCAACAAGCAATCTGACACTTAACATTTTTCAGTTGCTTTTCAGGTCACTTAACACTTTAACGACGAGCTGCTTTGGTTTCCCAGTCACTTTTAGTATATGCTCATCGTTAAAGGGTTAATTTAAAATGTAAGGATCAAAGGCAAACTCAGGACAGTTCCCAAGATCAACTACACAGATTATGTCACTGCAATCTATTGCATGCAATACTGTAACAGGAAGTGTGACTCTACTTAAAAAACAGATCCAGGACCTGCTACAAAGATATTGTTATTGCAGTGTAGGATATCACATAACAAGAAGCATGATACTGGTGAAAAGGAAAGTTTATTCTGACAAAATAATTTTGAATGCAAGCTAGTTTACATATTGATGAAAATGTGGTATTTATCAATATAAAACTAAAAGTTGACGAATAAATAGAAAACCAAGAGATGAGAACAACGAAAATAACAATTCATACCATCGATGGTGAGAGTTGCACTTGTTTCGACTTCTTGGTATTGCAGAGTGTATTCCGCACCATCATCCAAACTGCAGTCGTAAACGGTGATCGAATAGCTGCAGTCCTCGTTGACAATGGAGTAGTGCGAATCCGTTGGTGAAATTTTGACGCCATTCTTCAACCAAACTACTTGTTTGTTTGGCTTGGAAAGCTGACATTCCAGTTTAGCAGTGGTTTTTTCTGGAGTTCTTACTGGCTGGAGAGGTACAACCACTTCCACGGGACGTTCTGTTGGGAGAGCAGATATATTACAATAAAAATGTATTTCTAATGCATATGTCAATGCTACACCGAATCCAGCTGTTCTCCACATATGTCTGGCTATAGTTATTTTAATTAAGATAACAAAATTAAAATCCTCACCATCAGAGCAAACTATATCTTATGCACAGGATTTTTTCGCTTACATATATAAGCCATATACATAATATATATTTTTATATATTTATAAAAGATTAACACATGCGAAATGTGGATATGGAGGAAGATGCAGAGAATATCATGGAAAGAGAAAAGGACCAACGATTGGGTGCGCATGAGTATCGGAATTGAGAAGGAAGAGACACTACAACAAACAGTGCTAAGAGCAAAGTTGAGGTTCTTTGGTCATGTCATGCGATCAGATGGATTGGAAAAGGAAATGATGTTAGCATATGGAGAGGGAAGGAGAAAACAAGGACGACCAAGGAAAAAGTGGATGGATGAGATACATGAAACAACTGGAATGAACTTGGCAGAACTGAGAGATGCGACGGCGGACAGAAGGAAATGGAGAGGCTTGATCATGAAGGTCGCTAGAGTTCAAAGAACTGACAGCACAAGGTAACAAGGTAATATATATAAATAATATTTCCCCTTAAGGGGAAATACATAATATATAGCATAATATTTCTGCAACAGGGTAACAAACCCATGAGCTAGGCAAATGAATACAGAAAAATTATATGAAAAAGTAGCAACAACAATGTGTTAAATTTATTTAGTTCATAAAATAATTCACAAACATTATCATTCTGATAAATTAATTCACATACCTAATACTGTGAGTTGTCCGGTAGTCTTCTGGTCTCCAATTGTCAGGCTCACTTCAGCCAAGTCCTCCTGCAAGCCACAGTCGTGGATTGTCAGCACATAGTCCAGATCATGGCTTTCTATTTCGTATTTGTCACTGGGCTCCACTTTCTTTCCAGCTACAAACCATTCCACTTTCTCGTTAGGCTTCGACAACTGAGTGACGAATTTAGCTGTATCTTTTTCGATCACTTCAACGTTCTCTAGCTGTTTAGTCACAGAGGTTGCCAATTCTGGGAACAACAAAATCAGTCAGAAAATTTACAGATTCCGTTAATATAAAAGTTACCAGACATTTAAAAGACATTCATAACAAAAAAGTAATATTTCAAGCTATTTTTTCTGTATTTATTAAAAACCACAATCTAATGATAAAGCATCAGTGGACGGCACTAAGCAACTGCATGTTAAAGACGTGCTTCAGGTTTCTTTAGAGTAATCACTGAGGGAGGTTTGAACTTGCACACATCGCATTATAAAGTGAGCACTCAAACCAAATAGCTACTGTGTCACGCATATAACTTGTAGAAATAATGCAAGTAACCCCTAAAATTATAATAATACCTAATTACTCACATCTTGGTTCTAGAATCATTCTATTCAAAACTTGGCTATTACTTCAGTTAATAGAAAAACAAAGAGAACATGTTTAAATATATTTCCAGAACTGCAAAACACATCCACATTTTTACACTGCTTATTATCTGTCATTTTACTTTTAAGCCAGTCAGGAAAACCTATTCATATTCTTCCTAATTGTCTGTGTTTTATATTGAAGTAACCCAAAAAATGTCCTTATTCTCACCTTTAACTTCAAGTTTCCCTTTTGAGACGGCCACTCCAACTGTCACCATGTATACACCGGCATCTTCCAGAAGTGCCGACTTAATATGGAGCTCATGGACAGTGCCTTCAACTCTAACCTCTATTCTTTCACCAGGTGTCAGCTCTGTTCCATCTTTCAGCCAGGTCAACACAACACCAGGTTTGTTGACCTCAACATGTAAGGTCACAGACTCTTTTTCAAAGATGCTTGCGTCTTTTAGCGGAACAATGAATACAATTGGGATTTCTAAAAACCAAATAAAATTATTGAATTAATCACTTTACTAAATTAACAGCCTTTCTTAAATGACTAAAATGCATAAAAAAGATTTTACTACTGATGGGACAACTAAAATTTTAAATGCCTGGACATAAATGTTTGCCACAAAGATCGCCCAATGTTGCACTCATAACTTCACAAAACCACTGGAAAAACACATTCAGACAACTGTAAGCATGTATAGTGTTTCTGCTAGCATACAAATATTATAAACAGAACTACAAATACAGCTATTATACACAACGGAAAGTTGTTTTCATTATACGGTTGTTATCAACCATTGTCATAGCAACATATACTGACATGTAACGTAAAACTATGTAGTAGTATGTATCTTACCTTCCACATCAAGTTTTGCCGTAGACTTTTGGTCACCGATTTTGACAGTGTAGTCACCAATATCTTCCAGTTTGGCTTCATGTATGAGGAGCTTGTGGCTGCACCCATCGACCTTGATCTCGAATCGTGCATCCACTGGCAGATCAGATCCATTCTTAAACCACTGCAACTTTCGGTCTGGCTTTGAAATCTCACACTCCAGGGACACGTCCTCAAACTCCTTGCACTTCACATCCTTCAGAGGGACAATGAATTTGACTGCTTCTTCTGCAGAACATACATTTTACACTTAATTCATTAGCATCTGTAGAACACTTCATTTCATTAGCATCTGTATCATATCTGGTGGTACATTAATGCAGGAAGAGTATAATTCTAGCAATGCCATGAAAGGCATTTTGAGAGATTGTCATTATCGTTATCATACTTTTAATCTCTAGGTTTCAGCAGCCAGTTTACTTATTGGTGCTCATATCCCATCAAGTTCGGTTTCAGATCATGATCCAAGGGTCAGTCACATCATGATCCGAGGGTCAGTTAGATCATGGACGATGGGTCAGGCAAGTATTTGGTTACCTGCAGCACTTAGTGAGGTACTTAATTGCAATTGTAATTAGCAATTTCTGGTATCTAATATACAAGACATCAACTGATGGCGCACAAAACCAAGTCGTAATTGGGTCAATATCCAGAAGATCAGGCAGTAAGACAACTACATGGTGTCCTGATACGCATATGCATAAGAGGTAGTTCATAGAACAGATGTGCACAGTAAAATGTGAGAATAGATTAAATATTATAAATGCTGCGTTACATGACATTACATTAAAATGAGACTCATGGTAGGAGGTCACAAGATGCGACCTGTCAGCTTGATGTTGAGAATAAACGAAACTGACTGATTGAAGAACAACTTTGAGACTGCTATCGTAAAGTTCTGATGTGTGGTTTCTGAAACATACCTTCAACATGCAGGTGAGCTGAAGAGCCGTCTTCTCCGATTTTAATCGTGTAGTCGGCATCATCTTCAGAGACACTTGTGTCCTTGACCTTCATGATCTGGATTGTTCCATCGACTGTAATCTCATGCTTTTCGTCTGGTTTGATCTCCACTCCGTTCTTGTACCAAGTGGCGGTCTGATTGGCCTTTGACACTTCACATGAAAATGTGGCAGTGGCATGTTCCAGAATGCTGATCTCCTTCAGTGGCGACGTTATTGTAACAGGTAGTTCTATTGTAAATAATTATAAATGATTTGAATACACATTTACAGAAAATTCATCAATTTCTTCTGTTTTAAATGTAAATGATTTGAAATAAAATACAGAAACACTTTCTTTGTTTTGAAGTATGAGCACTTCAAGCAGCTGACAAATGAGCTGGTTCTCTCAGTTTAATTTTTGAGGGCTATTTGTATAAGTTTTATGGTGATGTTTTCTTTAACATCTGCAGGACATCAGAGAAATTCAGAATTCACTGATGAACCAGATAAACCACAAAAGTTGAATTGATCTGCTGTGTTTGCAATTCAGCCACAAGTTTCATCAATCCTTGCGCATCATTGCTGCTATAGAAATGTAATAAACTTGTCTGGGCTACATCTATATTCTTTCAAAGTAACCAACAAAACAGTTTATTACCAGATTATATTAAGCATAAAATAATGTTTTAAACCATCCCAACACATTTCATTAACACAAAAGCCTAGACTTATAAGTCTAAATACAAACAGTCATACAAAGTTGCGGTATAAAGACATCACATCTAAAACTCAATTTGTGTTTCATGGATCTAAGTCCCCAACTGTGCTTGATCTGAGAACCTATAGATCTTTAGGAGTGCTTCATGGATCTAAGCCCCATCTGTGCTTGATATGGGAACTGTAGGAGGGCATAACTACAGGAGTGGTGGCTTGAACTGACCTTCAATTGCTGCAATCGTTGTTGTGCTGTCCTCTCCAATCTCCAGAGTGTATTCACCCTGGTCATCTGGAGAAGCCTTCTCAATTGTCAGCGAATGCATTGTTCCATCAACGGCTATGTTGTACTTCTTATCGACCTTGGGAAGTATCTCAAGATCGTCCTTGAACCACGTGCCCAGCACATTTGGCTTTGAGACTTCTGCCTTCAGGACCAACTTGCCACCCTCTGCAATCGAAGTCTGTGGCTGCAGTGGCACTGTGACATGTACTGGAAGCTCTAAAGACATCCAAGAAAACACCGTAACAAATTCCCCAATCTCTCTCAACAGCTGTAAGTGTAATTTGTATTGAAGTGCAATACATGTACATGAAGAACAATACATACAAGAATAGCAATTTGTTATTAGCATTGTACTGTTTTAATTGAGAGACATCCATTGCGTCATTATCATATTGCACCAAGGTATCAATCAAGCGAAACTAGTCTGTACAATATAATACAAGTGTAGAATATAACTCTAAACCAAGAATATTTTTAATACATTGTAAAAGAACACTTGTATAGAAACTCTTTAAACCTTACCAGGAGCACTGATTTTGCAAAGTAATCTATAATCAAGTATCACTTAGGCAACAACAGTAATGAAAATAGTAAAACTAGAATACAAACAGTTAAGAATATAAAATCAACAGTTGACGCTGAGGAGAGTGAGTTTTACAAGATTATCACTATTAATGTTACAGATTGCAATCGTGATCAATGAAGCCAACCTTCAACCCAGAGAGTGGCTTTCGACATGACGGTGTCACTGATCGCAACTGTATATTCTGCTTCATCTTCCAGGTTAGCATTGTGGACAATCAGAGTGTGGATGCATCCTTGCACAATCACTTCACAGTGTTCATCCGGCTGGATTTCCTTACCATCCTTCAGCCAAACGGCCTTTAGGTTAGGATGGGAAACTTCACAGGTTAGCGACACAGTCTGTTCCTCAACAGTCTGAACCTCCGTAAGTGGTTTCGTTATGGACGGAACAACTTCTGAAAGAAGAAGAATTGAGAATCAAACAAACAATCAATCAGTCAACATTTATATAGCACCCCTTCAGGGTCTCTACTCAGAGAAACAGTGAGAATATTATACAAAATAAATCCCTCTGCAAATAACTCTGATACTCATTTTCCCACCTACTGTGGCTCCTTAACCAGGCAAGGCTGATGTATAACATGATTTATTCCAAAGATCCACTTCCAAATATTTTTTTACTTCTCATAAACAATTGAAGTACTTTTGGTAACACAGTTTTCAACAGAATTCAAGCATCCTCGAATCAAAAGGGTTTTAAAAGTATACTGTTTTATTCTTTTCCTATTCATTAGGCATAATTTAAATTTATGTTTAGCAAATAGCCAATATCTAAATTTATGGAATCTGCATTCACCTAAAACAATTAAACAAGCTGAAAACAGGACATCACAAATTAATTACAACATTAAAATATCATCTATGATTTTTCACATTAAAAACCAGCAAAAGAATGCATCCAAAATAAAAACACTTATATCCAAAATAAAATCTTTAAAATACCATTCAAAACAGACACTTAAAGCTCTAAAGCAGAAAAACAGAAAACCAACAGTTATTTTGCTGAAAACCCTAACAATGACAAAAAATTCACTTTACATTCATGCAACCTGCTGAACTTGACAGTAGTCCGGAACAACTTGCCTAAATTGCACATGCTGTATGGACCTCAGCTATTTTCTAATCATACCTGTCATAGACAAGTTTAAAAATGTCCAACATCATAAACTTGCCATGACGAGCAAAGCTTCAAACAGTTCATTAGAATTTCAGAATAAAATATCACTGGTCTCACTATGATTGCCATATGTTATAACATAAGCTGCAATACTTTCACTTATCGTCAAGTTAAAGTTATTGTCTCTGTGAACATAAGACGACAGAACAACTTTAACACAAAAAGTGAGAAATAAAATAAACAGTAAATCAGAAGCAGGCAAAAGAACAAAAATAAGCAGTGAACAATATAAGTACACTGACAAATTTACATGCATTGTTCGTATTTTATGAGTCACATGATTAAAAACAGTCTGCTTCACATTGAATTTTCTAATTCTAATATCACGTCGACCGAGTCTAGTGATATCAGAGAAGCATTTGACAGCGTTGACATAAACATGCAGCACCAATGACCAGTACTTAAGCCGAATTCATCTACAAACCTTTCGGAACAGTTAAAAACACTAGAAGCCTGTAACTATTAGAAGAAGCGGCACGTAGTAGCGACAACATCGATATTATGCTGGTGTTGTCATGCCGTAGCAGCATTTCTGCATCAGCAAATGACAAAATGAATTTCCTACCAGTTTCTTTAGGCAAATCAAACGCAATGGACGTCTCTTCCTCCTCCTTCAGTGTGTCCGTTCTTGGTACAATTACAGCAGAGACTGTTTCTTCTTCTTCCGTGACTTTCTGAGGAGTTCTGATGACCAGAGTTTCTTCAGATTCTTCGCGTATCTCCTCCTTTTTGCGGATCGGTTGTAAAACAAATTCTTCTGTTTCTTCGGTTTGTTTGTCTTTTGGCACTGTCAGAGCAACTTCCTTCTCTTCCACTGTTTTTTCCTTCTTTGAAGGAATCATAAGTGTTGCTAATTCCTCTTCCATTTGCTTTTCTTTCTTTGAGGGAATCTTAAGTGTCACTTCCTCCTCTTCCACTGGAATTTCTTTCCTTGAAGGAATTTCAAGTGCCACTTCCACCTCTTCTTCTCGTTTCTCTTTCTTGGAAGGAATCTCAAGTGTCACTTCCTCCTCTTCCACTGGAATTTCTTTCCTTGAAGGAATTTCAAGTGTCACTTCCTCCTCTTCCACTGGTTTCTCTTTCTCTGAAGGAATCTCAAGTGTCACTTCCTCCTCTTCCACTGGAATTTCTTTCCTTGAAGGAATCTCAAGTGTCACTTCCTCCTCTTCCACTGGTTTCTCTTTCTCTGAAGGAATCTCAAGCATCACTTCCTCCTCTTCGACTGGAATTTCTTTCTTTGAAGGAATCTCAAGTGTCACTTCCTCCTCTTCCACTGGAATTTCTTTCTTTGAAGGAATCTCAAGTGTTACTTCCTCCTCTTCCACTGGTTTCTCTTTCTCTGAAGGAATCTCAAGTGTCACTTCCTCCTCTTCCACTGGAATTTCTTTCCTTGAAGGAATCTCAAGTGTCACTTCCTCCTCTTCCTCTGGAATTTCTTTCTTTGAAGGAATTTCAAGTGTCACTTCCTCCTCTTCCACTGGTTTCTCTTTCTCTGAAGGAATCTCAAGCATCACTTCCTCCTCTTCCACTGGAATTTCTTTCCTTGAAGGAATCTCAAGTGTCACTTCCTCCTCTTCCACTGGTTTCTCTTTCTCTGAAGGAATCTCAAGCATCACTTCCTCCTCTTCGACTGGAATTTCTTTCTTTGAAGGAATCTCAAGTGTCACTTCCTCCTCTTCGACTGGAATTTCTTTCTTTGAAGGAATCTCAAGTGTTACTTCCTCCTCTTCCACTGGTTTCACTTTCTCTGAAGGAATCTCAAGTGTCACTTCCTCCTCTTCCACTGGAATTTCTTTCTCTGAAGGAATCTCAAGTGTCACTTCCTCCTCTTCCACTGGAATTTCTTTCTTTGAAGGAATTTCAAGTGTCACTTCCTCCTCTTCCACTGGTTTCTCTTTCTCTGAAGGAATCTCAAGCATCACTTCCTCCTCTTTGACTGGAATTTCTTTCTTTGAAGGAATCTCAAGTGTCACTTCCTCCTCTTCCACTGGAATTTCTTTCTTTGAAGGAATCTCAAGTGTCACTTCCTCCTCTTCCACTGGAATTTCTTTCTCTGAAGGAATCTCAAGTGTCACTTCCTCCTCTTCCACTGGAATTTCTTTCTCTGCAGGAATCTCAAGTGTCACTTCCTCCTCTTCCACTGGAATTTCTTTCTTTGAAGGAATCTCAAGTGTTACTTCCTCCTCTTCCACTGGAATTTCTTTCTCTGAAGGAATCTCAAGGGTCACTTCCTCCTCTTCCACTGGAATTTCTTTCTCTGAAGGAATCTCAAGTGTCACTTTCTCCTCTTCCACTGGAATTTCTTTCTCTGAAGGAATCTCAAGTGTCACTTCCTCCTCTTCGACTGGAATTTCTTTCTCTGAAGGAATCTCAAGTGTCACTTCCTCCTCTTCCACTGGAATTTCTTTCTCTGCAGGAATCTCAAGTGTCATTTCCTCCTCTTCCACTGGCTTTTCTTTTTCTGAAGGAATCTCAAGCGTTACTTCCTCCTCTTCCACTGGTTTCTCTTTCTCTGAAGGAATCTCAAGTGTCACTTCTTCCTCTTCCTCTGGTTTCTCTGAAGGAAGTGATAGAGTGAAGTCAACCTCATCTGAAACCTGCTCAACTTTCTCTGGCTGTTCCAATTCAAATGATATAAGATCAACCTCTGGTGCTGTAGATATTTCATAAACCTGTTCAACACTCATTTCCTCAGCTTCTTTGGGTTTTTCCAGGACATCCATTGTAACAACTTCCTCTTCCACCATCTGCTCTGCTTGAAGTGTTTCTGGAAATTTAATATCCAAAACTTCTTCAACTACTTCCACTGGCTTTTCTTTTTCAATAACTGGCTGGAATGTGAATTCCTCAGTTTCTTCAACGTCAGCGGTTTTTAGCGAGATCTCAACAGGCACTTCCATTATCACCGTTTCCTCTGGTAAAGCTATTTCCAGAGACGTAACTTCCTCTGCCTCTGAAGGCAACTGAATGGTGAAATCATATTCGGTGGATGGCTCTTCTGGTGCTTGTGGTTGAGGCACTGGGGCAAGCTCCTTCTCCGTCACTACCTCTTGCTGATCAGCAGCCCCAGTGCTTATCTCGAACATTATTTCCTCTACCACAGGTGTTTCCTCAGATAACTCTTCCAAATCTGAAACTGGAGTTGTTTCAGTGGGCGAAAGTTCCCTTTCTGTAGCCACTTGCAATTGTTGAGGCTTTTCCGGAAGACTGATAACCATCTCCAACGTCTCTTCCATCTGAGGAATCTCCTTTTCGGTAGGCAGTGTGACCTCCGTCTGAAATTCCTGGGTCTCCAGAGGTTCTGCTGTAACTACTAGTTCAGGTTTTTCTGGAAAATTCAGTTTAAAACTTCCATTCAGACAAAGTCTTACAACAAAACTCCACGCATGCAAGTCAAAATAAAAAATCAAACATCACCACAATTGCCTGTGGTCGGTAAGTTTTGAAATAAGATACCAGAAGATAAAAAAAACAATAACACCAATAATATTTCTAAGAGTGAAATACAATCATATATAACAACCAGAAATTAAAATGAAACTCATTTATAATTAACATCACCTACACCGTTGACCGCACTTACCTTAAAAGGGTCTTCTAGTATAAAGAATGCGGATAGTAATAAACATCACAACAAATGGAATACAGCATATCACAGATTAATAGCAAATACCACAAAGATTGCATAATCTTGGAATGCTCTATTCATACACCAAAACCTCTTTATAACATGCATTGTTTAAGATATTGGTCAGGAACAATGAATTCTAAAAATCGTATCAGCCTTGGAAATTGACTTCCTGATAACAGGACCTTCTTATAATATTGCAGTCAATGTGGCTCCACAGGGTAGGAGTCACAAGGAGTTTTGGTGTATTACCAATTCCATACATATATTAGTTTGAGTAAAAGGACACAACAGGAAATACGAGGCATACCAGGTAAAGAAACATATAATATCATGAAGTAAAACACAAAAACAGGGAATCAATAGAGAACAACAAAGGACTCAAACAATACAATTGGCATTCAAAACTAGAGAGAAAGGAGCGACGTTCCTGTAGAAGACAAAACACGTATACACATAATGAAAATGAAAAAGCGCGCCATTATAAATAAGGTGCTGAAATTCGATGCAGTTCAGCAGCAGTGTGAAAGGTTCCTGAAATAATCTTATTTCCAATAAAATACTTTTAAAAGATGAAAATGAAACTTATTTAACAATGAAACAGGAGTGCTGGCGACAACCTGTAAAACATCACTGATATGGGAAAAACCAGTTCAAAAGAAATTGTTGCTTAGAATGTTTGCAAAAAAGTAAGCCATGCAAAGAACAGAATTAAAAATTTCACATAAATGATAGAAATATAAAAAGCAGTCATCTGATTTTCAGCACTTCATTAGCATAATAATTTGAAAACTACAAGATTCACCCTGTATTGAATAAGTTATTTTTCTCTGAAAGTTAAAACAAACTGGAATTAAAAATTTAGAAGATATTCACTTTAAAAATTCTAACACATTTTTCAGGAAGAGACTACTCTGAACTAAGGACAATAGTTTTAATTATCCTATTCCAAATTAATGTAAGTTTCAGATACTAAACAACAGCTGAAGATAAACGTCAATTTCACGCTATGATAAGCAAAACAGGATGATGACAAATGAACTAACAATTATGGAAAATTCAATCCATAGTAGATTAGTGATAATAAAATAATTGATTCACCGAAAGGCAAATATCGTTTAAAAAGAGAAATCTCCAGATTACAAATATGATTATGATCAATTATTTGTGCTATTTCTATCCACAACACACTGTCAAACACTGATGATAAATCATAGTCAAAATGGATAAAATAATTTTATAAGACACAAATTGCCAAAGTGAGAAAGGAATGATAAATTCACCAATACCAGTCAGCTAAGATGGACTTACTCTCGACTTGAAGTCTCGCAATGCAGGATGCTTCATGGAAGACAGCCTTCACCTCTGCCTCATCTTCAGGTTTCACCATTCCAACCACAAGGCGGTGGACTGTTCCCTCAGATAGGACCTGGTATTTGATGCTTGGAACAACCTCGACGGAATTGATGTACCATTTGACTGGCACGTTCTTATGTGTGACTTCGCATGCAAATACAGCGTTTTCTTTTTCGAAGGCTTTTACATCTTCCAGTGGCTTTGTGAAGTCATACTGGAAAAACCCAAAAAGTATATTTACCAGCATATATCAATTCAGTGAAAAATTCTACACAACTGAATCTGATTTAAAAAATTATTTTCTATCATCTAAACTCAGTAAAACTCCAAAGGCATTTATAATAAGCACACACTTAAGCTGATGGGGCGCCGTGGTGTAGGGGTATGTTCGGTGCCTTGCAGCCGGAAGGTTGCAGGTTCGAATCCACCTCAAACCGCCGCGTAGGACCTTGAGCAAGTCCTTCACTCGCACAATTGCTCTGCAATATAATTGCTTCTGCGCCGCCGAGGCGTGTGCACTTCTGAGCTTGGGGCAACCTTAGTAAGAAGGGCGATATCAAAGATCAGTTGTATTGTATTGTAAAATGTTTAAATCTCAGCAACTTAATAACAGAGGACACTAACGAGTAAATGAAACATTGTAAAGAGCTTATTTATTGACAGTCAATACAATACGAATGGTTGGCAAAGTACTGTGGAAACTCAACTTTCCAGAGAGGGATATGACATGGATCATGATGAACAAAAGCCCAGCTGCAGGTGAGAAGAAGTTGCAAGGAAAGACTTTGTGAGATTCTGTGCTATATAAATATCAACCTACCCTTAGCTTTTGTAAGGCCAATCACATATACATATCAAGAAATTGAGTCTCACATTTGTCATTCTACAATCAACATAACCATAGTTTTTGTAAGGCCAATAACACACACAAATACCTAGAAACTGAGGTGTGCATTTTATCATTACTACTAACCTTAGCTTTTTGTAAGGCCAATTTGCGTCCTTCATCTGTTTCATCTTCTCCAGTTTTTTCAGCCCTTTTGTATTTTTCCTTTTCTTCTGGTTCTTTTTCAGCAACTTCCGGAGCTTCATGTACGACTGGTTGTGTTCTTTCCAGCTGCACAGACTCTCGCTTTGCAAATTGGATATCTAGTTTCTCATGTTCAAGCTGAAATGTTGCATTTAAAATTACCAGTAAATAATTGTATATGAAAACCTGCTAAATAAGACTCAAGCAGCTTTTGCTTAGATCAGGCAGATAATAGTGTAAGTAGACCTTTGTGGAGTTCTTAAAAGGTGATTCATAAAATGTTTTGATATATACAAACACATACTAACATCCAATTCAATAACATACAACTGTATATGATATTGTCCTCCTTTCAAAGTTCACAAGTGCACACACTACCATATCACAGAACATCAAATGCACTGAGCAACTGTGCATGAAGGACTTGCTCAAGGACTTCCTACACAGGAAGTGTCTCAGAGAAAGGTCACACCTGTGCTCGAGCACTCTATCCATATGTCTATTCCCATAGACATACATAGATGTAAATTTACCGTACACGTTTTTATATAGCGACCATACGGCTCTGACCCTGCTCATTTCTCAATCTACTGATCAGGTTAAATCCTTCACCACCGCTGCACATTTGAAAGGCGCCACATTTAAGGTCCCCATGTATGGACCTGAGATTTAAATCTCTGAAATAAGCCATCTTTGGGAGGCAAACCCCGATCCAAATGCTCTCTTACATAGAGGCGAATGGGGCGCTTTAACCAATTTAGCTAACTGGGCCAGTAACATAAGATTCACTTCTGGTAAATTTCGCCAAATAATGATTACGATTACATGGTAAACCAAAACACAATAACAAGTTTAAAATCATTACAGAATACAGATGCAAAGGCCAGTATTTTGTCCAGTTTTAACTCACCAGTTCTACTTCGCTTCTTTCTCCAAGATCCAGAGGTGTGATTTCTTGTGTCACCTGCTTCAAGACGGTCACTTCGTCAACCACCTCACCAGCCTTTTGCTCTTCAAACGTCACCTTCTTCAGTTTACCCCAGTCAAGATCTTCCTCGCTGACCTCTTTCTTGCTTTGAGTTCTGTAATAATCATAATTGTAATAATTAATCCTAGATTTCTAAAGCAATGTTTGTATTTACCAGCTTATTCAGGAGCTTTATTTCAAACAAAGTGCCTCAACCGCAAGCACCAGAAGAGCCATCCACCGAATATGATTTCACCATTCAGTTGCCTTTAGAAGCAGAGGAAGTTACGTCTCTGGAAGTAACTTTACCAGAGGAAACGGTGACTATGGAAATGCACGTTGAGATTTTGCTAAAAGCCACCGACATCGAAGAAACTGAAGAATTCACACTACAGCCAGTTATTGAAAAAGAAAAGCCACTGGGAGAAGTTTAAGAAATTTTGGATATTAAATTTCCAGAGACACTTGATCTTATAATCTTAAATACAACAAACAGTCTCTTGTCAAAGACAGGCCAAAAATGACTAAGCAACATCAGCTTGCAACATTCTAATACAACTAAAAAATTAAAAGCAGCTCCAGAAGCAGATAAAAGACAGCAAAACTATAATAAAAAATTAATACCAAATTTTAAGATGCTAAAGAAAATCTCTATTTAGAACTTTTGGAACAGATTCAAACAGGTCACCAGGATCATAGATGCAAACTGAGGCTACTGAGCATTAAGTGCATAAATCAATCTAAAAAGAATCACTCTTCCAAACTCAAAAGAATAAAAAATTTCTGCACCAAAGCGACAAAACTCTAAGCATACATCATATTATGGCACAATTAGACAACATAACATTGTAACCCTTTTAAAATTATTTCAGTATATTAGGTGTTCCATTGGAGTTATGTTTGCTACCAAGGACAAATTCCTCGTCCTTTTTACTTATCTCTAAAAACCATAGTTTTCAGCTGTGGCTGGGTGCGCCTCTGAGTAGGTATCTTGAAAGGGGGGGGGGCTATATCAAGTTTATATTGATTGATTGATTGATTGATTGAACATTGTTTTGCCAAACACTGCTATATCAAGTTTATATTGATTGATTGATTGATTGATTGAACATTGTTTTGCCAAACACTGCTATATCAAGTTTATATTGATTGATTGATTGATTGATTGAACATTGTTTTGCCAAACACTGATTAGTCTCTCTTGAAGCAGCACTATTTAAAAAATTCCAATTATAATTACAATTAAATTAAGATGAATGCAGCACTTGAACTTCAATCAAACACCAGAAAGTGATTCTCGTCAAATCTTACGTTTTCTTGAGCTGTGATTTCCAGTCCTGAACGTCCTCCTCTTTGTCTGTGACCATCAGAGTCGCCGGACATGACTCGGTTCCGAACTTATTCTGAATCGTCACTGTGTAAGTTCCAGTGTCAGTTTTCTTGATCTCGTCCATCTCAAGAACGAATTCCTGAGACTCGTCGTCGAAGAAAACTCTCGTCTTTTGGTCGTTGGTCATCTTACGCCACTTTCCCTTCGACCATTCGACTGTCGGTGGAGGACTGCCTTCCACCCGGCATCGGAATTCTGCTGTCTGACCTGGAAACAGAATACGAGACATTGCAATGAGTTCCACAACAAGCATCATTATTATAATTATGTATTTATTAAGAGTCACTATCTAACGACCAAGCATCAATCGATGGTGTTGAGCAACTGTGCGTGAAGGACTTGGCCAAGGTTTCTACGCAGTAACTGTCTCAGAGATGGTTTGGTTTGAATATATACTCTTATCAAAAGGGAACACAACATGAACTTAACAGATTAAGCAGAAGTTCTGCCCTGTTCTTTCAGTATTCCTATCAGGCTTAAATATCTGAGCGCAATCGTAAAATGACGAAATCCGCTCACCTTCGAGGACAGTGCATTTGATTGGCTTCACTGCAAACACTGGAATCTGGCCAGAAATGACGAGCTCTGCCTCTGAGAACACCTCACCACCATTGTTCTTGGCAACAATCTTGATCTTTCCCTTCTTTTCTTTGAGATTTCCAGTCAGTGTCAGTGTATAGATTGATTCTTTGCTATTATACTCAATAACGACATCCTCTCTTGGACTAAGAACTTCTTCATTAACAAACCTAAACAAACAGCATCAAATTATCATTATTATTATACATAATGTCAGCAGTCATCATAATCGCAATCAATAATTTATATGGCGCTGATTCAATAGAAACTCCTCAAAGACCAAACAATGTGATAGCTCACCAACAACACTGTTAAAAAAACTATCAGCACATTAGAGGATGGCATGAAAAACAATCAAATTATTATTATTAATTACAATTAACAGAAATCATCGTAACTTAAAATGCATCAAATTAAGTGTTCTCATACATAGGCCTACATGCATACATAGACATACAAAAATATTCTACCTATTTCCGTTCATATAATAACACCCGTTTATGTTGTAAAAGCATTTGTAAATTTTATTATAGATTTATATGACATAATTTTATATGAAAACGTTGTATGTTCAAATTTAAGTGGCTAAGTTAAATGTACCAAGTTGCAGTAGGAACTGGAAATCCTGTAATTTTAGCCTGGAATTTAACACTTCCGACTTCAGGGGATTCCGCATTCTCGAGTGGTTTCACAAGAACTGGAGGCTTCACAGCTGGAAAAAAGAAAACCAGTTTGTGATAAACCATCCTAAGTAAGTAAGTAAGTATATTCTTTATTTCTGATTCACCAGTCAGTCAGAAAAACTCAGAGATTTACTCATTCCAGTTTGTGGTCTAATGGGTTGAAACAAAATCGAAGCAGAAGTCCTGAGAGTCAAACTGCAAATAGGATGTACAAGAACCGATAGAATACGATCTGAATACCACATATTCACAAAGAGGTCTGTGATCTATTACAGACATCTCCTAATTGCCATACAAAGATCTTCTTCTTTAAGTTCTCTGCCCTTCGGCAGGTTCCAACTTCCAATGACGCCACTCTTCCAATGACGCCACTCTTTATCATACAAAGATAAACCTATTAAATATAACTAAGTAAGTACGTAAGTACGGTAAGTATATTCTTTATTATGGCCAATTTCATATACAGCACTTTAATTTACATGACATTTAAAAAAGGTAAAGCATTCTTGTCAAAACATTTTCCTCATGAGGTTATCCACCTTAGGATAATTTGGTC